>SSNR01000675.1:0-39803 GCA_006937965.1 Callopanchax toddi | reverse complement strand
AAACTCATTTCAGCCGCTTGTATCCGCGATCTCGTTCTTTCGGTCATTACCCAGAGCTCATGACCAGGTGAGGATTGGGACGTAGACCGACTGGTAAATCGAGAGCCTTGCTTTCTGGCTCAGCTCCTTCTTCACCACAACAGACTGGTTCAGCGTCCGCATCACTGCAGACGCTGCCCCAATCCGCCTGTCGATCTCCCGCTCCCTCCTTCCCTCACTCGTGAACAAGACCCCGAGATACTTGAACTCCTCCACTTGAGGCAGGACCTCTCTCCCGACCTGGAGTTGGCAAGCCACCCTTTTCCGACCAACCATGGCCTCAGACTTGGAGGTGCTGATCCTCATCCCAGCCGCTTCACACTCAGCTGCGAACCTCCCCAGCAAGAGCTGTAGGTCAGAGCCTGATGAAGCTAGGAGGACCACATCATCTGCAAAAAGCAGAGACGAGATTCTCCTGTCACCAAACTCAACACCCTCCACACCACGGCTGCGCCTAGAAATCCTGTCCATAAAGGTTATGAACAGGACCGGTGACAAAGGGCAGCCCTGGCGGAGTCCAACCCTCACTGGGAACAGGTCCAACTTACTGGGCGTTCATCCAGACCCTCATCAGGCCCAAAAGTAACCCGCTCCGGCTCCGCCACCCGGACCTCTCCCGTGCCCCATAACCGCTAGCTCTGCTCGGTCAGAACAGCTGTACGCGCAGACCGCCAGGAGCAGCAGCGGGGAAACTGAGGAAAAACTGCTGGTCTGACAGCGGTTCTTCCCGGTGTGAGGGTAGGAGCAGATGGAAAGTCCGCTTAGGGGTTCAGTCCTGACAGGACGCGTTCTCCCAGTGAGTGAGTAGTTCGGCGAGGAGGAGAAGGAGGCTCCGCGTCAACCTGGACGCTCTGGTGACCCGATCGGTTCCCGGTGGACCAACGACAGTCCAGACTTTTAAAATTCATACTTTGATCTGCCTGGTCCATAAAACCAGTAGATCAGCGGGTCGGACGAAGGTCTTGTTATCTGTCACCTGTCACCGTCAGGTGAACTCAGCCGTGCTTGCGCGTGTATGGAGAGCCAAAAGCGACTAAATGAAATATGTAAATAAGGCATTAAATAATTAAATACAGCATACATTAATTAATTAAATGTGTCATTAATTAATTAAATGTTCCATTAATTAATTAAATTAAATAATTAATTCAATGTGCCATAAATGAAAAAAATCTTGAATTAATTAAAAATGTCTATATAATTAGTTCATGATGTCTGTATTTAATTAATTCATGAATGAAATGTGTCATGTGTGATTAATTAATTAAATTAAATAATTATTTAAATGTGCCAAAAATAAAAAATGCTCTCCATACTCGCGGCGCGCCTGTCATTCATAAAGTGAATAGGAGCGCGCGCCGTGTTTCCCAGCTGCGTGACTGACAGCTTAAAATTCACCAGATCATCAACACTAAAACACATTGATCTGTCAGTGACTTTATCAGATTGTCTTTACAGCTGTTTTCAGAGACTCACATTAATTCTAATGTTTAAAATGACCCACAAGTAGTTTAACTAAAACATGATGAAGAGCCCTGCATCCTGTAACATGGATAATAAAATAAACAGGAGAGAAATAAAGTCATTTTAAGGCAGATTTAATCCATTACAGATAAACTGGATGCTACAATCACTTTTTGACAGGTGAAAAAAATCAGTTTGAAGTGATTTGATGTGGTAAAAAAAAGTTAATCAGGTGACCTGTAAACTAAATCTAATCCTTTATTATCAGGTGACCAGATGAGAAGGTTTCTACAATAAAACTATTAAAACAGAGTGAGCCTTAGTAAACAGCTGCAGTCCTGACAGATCAATGTGTTTTAGTGTTAAAATGTTTGATTGGACCAAATTCAACCTGCTACCTTTATCAGACATCAATGAGCTCAGAGCTCATCTGGTCTGGTGAATGTTGGGGGTTGTGACTCTGGTCTGGGAGGTTCTGACAGGTGTTAGGGTTTTATGTTAGGCTGGTAACTAGCCCCCCCACCACCACCACCCCCACCCCCACCCCCCACCCCCACCACCCCATGGTGTGCCTTGTGATTTTTTTTTCAATAACAAAGTGTACCTTGGCTTAAAAAAGGTTGAAAAACACTGCCTTTAATATTGTGATCAAAAACATTGAATCTTAATTCTGAGGCTGATCTGTAAATAGTTTTCAAATAAACAATACAAATAGCTAATTCTGATCAATCATATCAATTTCAGACTTAAAATAATGTACAAATTTAAGCCACAGCCAATTCCGGTCAAACCACACTCACTTCCTGTTTAAACCCCACCCATTTCCGGTTTAGGCCTCATCCACTCCGAGTACAGATCCGTATACAGATAATTTAGATGGTTGAACAGATACAGATAATGCTGTACTTGCTCATCCCTAGTCTCTAGCCTTTAGGTTTATTCCTGCTCCTTTCTCGCCATACGGTCCGGTTCGGTTCAGTTCAGCAGGGAGCGGGTGTTACGGCTCCAGTCCCGGTCTGACACCGAGGTCCGAGCGGACGGAGGTGTCAGTTCGGCTCGGTACGAACCCAGAACCTACCTCTATCTGAAAAGTAAAACCAGTACCGGACCGAGGCGATCCCATTCCCACACTAGTCTTTAAACAACAGAGACCTGAGTGACTTGGACCACTCATTGAAAACAGACCGTGGGTCAGTTTGAACACTGCAAAAAATGATTCTCTCATAGTGTTTCCACATGTTGGAAATCTTTTATTATTATTTTAAAACAATACCCTTCTGAAATTGTACATAGAATAAACAAATAGATTCATAAAGTACTGTATTTAGGGTCTGTCCAGTTTTAGTCAGGGATATTTTGTTTTTCAACAGTTTTGAACTGAAATGCAATTTAAATGCATTTTTTCATAAATTATAAAAACTTGAAAAAAATTATTTAAAAAAACATTTTGGCATATTTCTTGGATGGACATTGTAAACTGCATGTAATTTCTTTTTCCTGAAAAAAAGCGATTAAATGCGAATAAATTTTTTCAGATTTGCAATTAATTATTTCATTTATTTTAATCGATTCCCGGCCCTAATTAATATTATTCTAAGGTCTCCTCATGAAGACTTTATGATTTCTTTACAGTTTGATGTGTAGAATTAGACCTAACAGCTCCACATTGTTAGAGAACTGGTGGGAGGGATTTTTACCAGCAAAATATTCAGTCAGATGAAAATATTTAGCTTCATTCCTGCTCTAGTGGTGAGATGTGAGGTTTTTGCGTATCTGAAAACTGACTTGAAAAAATACGCCCCACTCAAAATAAATTTCACCAGACGCTAGTCAGAGATTTATTCTGTAAATTGTGATATGGTTAAGTTGACATTATTTTACTGATACAAAGTGGAATCTGTTTAATTTTCTTTAAATTTTCTACAGTTTGTTTTAATATCAGTACTCTGAAAGTGATTGAACCACTATAAGGCTACATTCGTAAAGCAGGTCAGTTTCAACTTGTTGCAGTGATTAGATTTCTCTTGATTGGTCATTCACATTCTAATATTAATGTCATAGTGGGCAATTGGTAGCACTGCTGCTTTGCAGCAAGGTCATAGGTTCAAATCCCTGCAGCCCCAGAGACGGCAACCTGTTCCAGAGCCAATCTTTGCAGGGGTCCTTCCTCATGGCTTTTCTCTGATTTTTAGTTTTTCCTGGCTAACCACCAAAGCTGAACATTAGATATACGCAAATTTTTAAAATATTTTAATGTTTTGCTTGTTTGATTATTTTCAGTGTCTGAGCTGAGGATTGTTCTGCTGGGAGGCAGCTACCTTCAGAGGAATGAAGTGGGAAACTTCTTACTGGGAGGTAACCATTTCAACCGTGGATGTCTCTCCTGTGAGAAATTCATTGAACCACTGGAGAAGAAAATAGCTGTCATCAACACTCCAGATCTACAGATCCCCACAGCGAACAAAATGTCAGAGTTCTTAGAAGAGTGTGCACATGTCTCTGCTCCTGGACCTCATGTGTTCCTGTTGGTTCTGCAGCCTGAAGACATAACTGATCAAGACAAAGACATGTTCCTTACAGTCCTTAAAAACTTCAGTGATCAATCATTTGATCATTCTCTGATACTAATATTAAGACCCAGACAGGAAAGGTTGTCTAAAAACTACCTGAAAACTCCTCCATTAGAGGAGCTGGTCATAAAATGTAGATACAGATACTTAAAGATGGAGGACATAGAACGTCCAGAGCTGATAGCTCGCTGTGGCCAAATAGCAAAACAGAACAATGGAGATCATGTGACCTATGAAAAGTTTGAAGACACAACGATGACCTTATCAGCTGATCATCAGATCCAGAAACCGAAAACAGCAGGTTCTATTCTAGCTGCTGTTAAAGATCATGGTAATTATTTTGTTCTCAAAGGTTCTAATTATACTTACAATTAAAACATTAAGTTACTAAAAGTAATTTTTTACCTTCACAGGTTTAAGCGCAGTCTCACGCCATAGAAATGTTCCTTCATCTAACGGTGAGTTCCAGCATCACACATTTAAAGATGAACTTTGAGACGTTTCTCCAAATTTGATCCAAACAAATTTCCAAATTTATTATCTTTAATAATGATAATGGATTTGATTTATTTAGCACTTTTCAAAGTACCTAAAGGGCTTTTGCTTCCTTCATTTCTCCATGTTCACACATACTGAGTCTTACCATGTCAGACTCATTTTATTTGTATATCACTGTCTACCAACCAGAGCTGCACCAAAGTTCTTTACAGTAGCAACACAAAGAACGAGTAACAAGACGTATTAAAGACTAGGGCTGGCTACCAAAACTTGGTACTTCTTCAAGAAAAAAATTTTTTCGGTGCAAATTTTTGGTACTTTTTCAACAAAATGTCCCTAAATGAACTGCTCTTCCAGCTCCGTGTCTGCGAGGGGGGCGGGAAACGCGCCTTTGCGGACCAGCGCATCCGCGGTCCCGATGAGAGACCCCTCGATCTGACGAACTTCACATCCTGTTGCAGCTCAGTGAATGAGTGCTCACATGACCTCTGAAGCTAGTGGACACACACAGCATCTCCAGTGCGCCTTTACGCACAGCTCGGCGCGCGCTTTAACACACACACAATCACAGTACGTCCGACCCACGCACGCAGCTCACACATGCCCAGTAGGGGTACAACGGGTCACAATCAATCCATGATCCATACAGATCACCCTCTATGGTTCAGGACACGGTTTGTAATCCAGCTGGCTGCGCTCGCGCGCTTTACTAACTCCTCCCCGACCCGACAGCTCGCGCTCCCAAGCTGCTGATAAATACTTCCCCTCTGAGAAAGACGTTCATTTTGTCTTCACATATCCAGTTCTCTTTATCAGAATCAGTCATTTTAGTTGACCAGAACAAAAGATCACTGGTCGATTGTTGATCCATGATGCGTGCGCGCGCGGGGAGCTGCTGATCCTCCACCCCTCCGTCAGCTGATCATCCTCTTCCCTGATGGCAGACCAGATTAACCAGTTTCTGCCTAAGATAACGTGTTGTGTTGGACTTTTATACGAGCTAATGAACATTAATACTAACGGTGCTCAGTCAGGAGGATCAGAACACCTTGATCGTCACGCCTCCTCACCTGCTGCAGCTGTCTGACTGCAGTGAGGAAGAAACGGGTCATCGCTCTGTCAGACCCGAGAGGTAGAAGGCTTTTCAATATTTAATTTGTTTTAATATGATTAAAAGTCTTATTTAAGCATCAGATTGACCTCATGAGTTAAAGGTTGTTTGAATTTATTGAGCATTAATTGATTCAATTTGAGATCCCCCCCCCAAAGATTTGCGGACCGAACACCAGAGCCAGGTTCTGTCTTGAGGATGTTGTGGAAGTTTTTTTATCCAAAGGATGAGAGTTCAGTCCTACGTCATTTTAAAGAGCTTTATTACACATTATAATGTGGAGGATGTTGCCTCAGCCGTGTCTGAGAGAAAATCCTGCCTTCTGACCCACTCCCACTGTCTTTTAACCCTTCTCCCCTCCCATTGTGAAACTTCACCCCCCCTAGAACACAGACACACATATGCACCCCCAACTGGGTTGGGTCTAGTCTTTCTGTCTCACATCTTCTCCCAGGGCAAGACAGGAACCCAGTTGTTTTATCACCCACTATAAAAGAAGGAGATGGGGTCAGCACTTCACCCCAGGGGGGGTTCCTGTAACTAACAGATAACCACATCTCCCCAACTCAAAATGTGTGTGCGAGCGAGGCCGATGTGTGGGTCTAATTTAACCACAGAATGTACATTTCTATTAGGGATGATCCGATCACGGTTTTTGATGCCGATCACCAATATCAATCACAAGTGTGCTGATCACCGATACCGATCACCAATACCGATCACACTGATTGACTGTAAATTTCCCATTGAAGTAATGATGAGTGCTAATGGCTACTTGATCTGTAGAAAATGAACCATAAATCTCCTTCATTTGGACAAAAACAGGTTTTTACTGACTTTTTCCAAGATGAAAAAATACATAGACTTGAAGGCAACATGTAGACATCCATCCATCCATATAGAAATATATTATTTATGGATATATACTGTATTTCCAATCCTAAAAGAAATCTATGATTTTTATCCATAAAGAAATCTGTATGTATATATGTGTGTGTATGTATATATATATACATATATATATATATATATATATATATATATATATATATATATACACACACACTTTAAAAAATATATAAATACTTAACAATATTTAGTTAGTGATTAAAGTAACGTTTTGAGAAAAATCTTTTTTTTCTACTGCTATTCAGACACAGAAAAGTCATCATTGTTCTGACACTCTGGTCCATTGTATGCCACCTGTCTGATCCACCTGCGCACGCTGCTGTCTCTACCTCTCCACACGCGCCATGACGCGCGGCTTACCCTCTCCTCCCGGTGCATGAGCAGCGAGCTCTTTCCAACTTTGTCCTTAATATTTAAATGATTGTTTTTTAGTACCAATTTGAAGACTTATCTCTGCTGCCCGGCCGCGCGGTGTTGCGTAACGTCCTGCAGCAGCAGCAACAGACTGGAGCTGCGTGAGGGGACGCAGCTGTGCGAGTCAGCAGGACTCGCTCGCCGCCCGACCTCACCTCCAGCCAGGACTGAGCTCTGAGTCCGAACCAACTATAATGGAGCGGTCCCGTTCAGGGGACAGCGAGTGTTGGGTGCGTAATGAACTCGCAGTAGCACCACGGATTTTCTGTGCGCCTAGTGACCTCTGGTTTAGGAGCTATTGATCGGCTGGTATGATTGGCGTGGAAAGAGATTATCGGAATTTACCGATCACGTTTCTTTCCCAAATATATGCTGATTTTGATTGGTACCCGATCAATCGGAGCATCCCTAATTTCTATAATAACATTATGCTGAGCTGAAAGGGCAACTTCTCTTCTTTTAAAAATTGTTTGAACGTTTTTATAGCGCAAACCATTGTGGAGTGCAGAAATGCGTCGATGAATACTCGCTTGGTGTTAAAGGGTCAATGCAGGACATTGCCTCAATTTGTGGGACATGTGAAAAGTGATGAAAATGCGGGACAGTCCCGCACAAAACGGGACATCTGGTCACCCTAGACATGACCAGGTGAGGTACAGGGAATGGGACAGACCCAGGTCACCCGGCACTGCTTCCAGACCCAAACCTCTGCAGTGCCTTCACTCTCCTGAGTCGTCTCAAAGACTGCAGAGTGCGATTTGTGAAAAAGCGAAGTAGAGGATTCAGCGTTTGTTGTGAGTTTGTCTGTAGATGCTGCAGCGGTTCCATCGGGACCTCACCTCGTTAAATCCCTCTGTTGCTCTCGCTGTGCTAGTCCGACAGAAAACGGGGTATTGTTCTGTCTGACCGGCGAGAGGTGCATAGAAGTCTAATTCTCAGTGGGTGAAAAATTATTGACCAGCAAATCTCGGGAAAACCGGACATAAAAGTATTGTTAAGAAGAATTGATAAAGTTGGAGGTGAACAATCCCAATGGAATTGTTTGGTTGGAACCTGTTCTAAGTCAGAACCGGTTCTCACTTCCCACCCCTAGTCTTCATCTATGGTCATGAGCTTTGGGTTATGACTGAAAGAACGAGATCGTGGGAACAAGTGGCCAAAATGAGTTTTCTCTGCAGAGTGGCTGGCTCGGCCTTAGAGGTAGGGTGAGGAGCTCAGACATTTGGGAGGAGCTCGTAGCAGAACCCCACTGCTCCTCCATATCGAGAAGAGACGGTTGGTTCAGGCATCTGGGCAGGATGCCTCCTGAACACCTAGGGAGGTGTTTCGGGCATGTCCCGCCAGGACATGCTTACTTTGGCTAACATCTCTACAGACTGTCATTTGGCCTTTCCAAGTTTGTAATTAAATAGCCCTGCTCTAACACTTTTGGCTGTGAATCTGATGTTCTAGTAATTAAACGCTTAACTGCAGTGGTGTCATGCTATACCCAGCAACACTTTTAAAATATCACTCTTGTCTCCTATAACACGACAAACGTTAACACCAAAGACCCATGATTTCAAAGTCTGTAAAAAGAAATTTAATCATGAAAACAAAATACTGAAATTTTATTCTTAAGTTTTTAAAGCATGGTTTAGTTCTGTGATGACTGAAGTTCTTCTCTCTGTGTTCCAGTTTCAGGACTCAGGATTGTGCTGCTGGGGAAAAGTGACGACAAGAAGACCAAACTCACTAAATTCATCTTTGGGAAAAAAACTGATTTTCATAATAAATTTGCATCCAAATGTGAGTTCTCCAGTGGAGAGTGGAGAGGTCAAAGAGTAACAGTGGTGAAGACTCCTGACATGTTCAGTCTGTCTGTGAAAGACGCCTTAAAAGAGGTGAGGAGCTGTGTGAGTCTCTGTCCTCCTGGTCCAAACGTCCTGCTGCTGCTGGTGAAACCTTCAGACTTCACTGAAGAGGACAGAGAAACTCTGAGGTTCATCCTGAGTCTGTTTGGTCAAAACGCCTTGAGATATTCAGTGGTCATCATGACTCATGAGGAGGAAATGAGCAACACCATCAAAGACCTGGTCAGAGACTGTGGAGGAAGATCCTTCAACATGGCTGAAGATCATGAACTTTTAATGGAGGCTGTCCAGAACAATGTTGATAAAAACAAAGGAGCATACCTGACCTTCAGAGGAGAGTCTGAACCAGTCAGACCATCTTTAAACCTGGTCCTGTGTGGGGGTAGAGGACCAGAGAAGACCTCAGCAGCTGAGTCCATTCTAGGTGGTCCAGAGCTTCATCCAGTCTCCAGCTCATCAGAGTGTGTTCTAAACCAGGGAGAGGTGTGTGGACGTTGGCTTTCTCTGGTGGAGCTTCCTGCCTTGTCTGGAAAACCTCAGCAGGAAGTGATGGAGGAATCATTCAGGTGTCTCTCCCTCTGTGGTCCTGAGGGCGTCCACGCCTTCATCCTGGTCCTACCTGTGGGTCCCCTCACCGATGAAGACAATGGAGAGTTACAGACCATCCAGGACACGTTCAGCTCTCGAGTCAACGCCTTCACCGTGATCCTGTTCACCGTGGACTCTGACCCTACTGCTACAGCTGTGGTTGACTTTGTAAAGGAGAACAAGGACTTCCAGGAACTTATTCAGAGATGTGGAGGACGATATGTGATTTTCAACCTCAAGGACAGGAAGCAGGTCCCAGAACTGTTGCAGACTGTGGAAAAGGAAAATGCTGAATTATCCAGATGTTTCACAAAAGACGTTTTTACCAGAGCTCAGATGGAGAAAATCGTTAAACAGAGAAACGTGATCTCAAACCTTAATGTTAAAGTGAAGAATCTCCAGGATAAAAGTGAAATACAAACTGATGACACAATTAAAACCAAAGAGCCTCTCAGGATGGTCCTGATTGGAAAAACTGGCAATGGGAAGAGCGCAACAGGAAACACGATTTTGGGAAAAGAACCGTTCTCTTCCATCAGCAGCTCAAAATCAGTCACCAAGTTTTGTGAAAAAGCAGCAGGAGAGTTTGAGGGTCGTCCTGTTGTTGTTGTTGACACTCCTGGTTTGTTTGACACGACTCTGTCCAATCAGGATGTTCAGGAGGAGCTGATAAAATGCATCAGCCTGTTGGCTCCTGGACCTCATGTCATCCTACTGGTCCTGCAGATCGGACGATTTACTAACGAGGAAAAAGAAACCGTGGATCTGATCAAGAAGTACTTTGGCAACGTTTCACAAAACTACATCATCGTTATTTTCACCAGAGGTGATGATCTCAGTCAGCCAATCAAAGATTACATAGATAATGGAGATGCTGATTTACAGAAACTGATTAACAACTGTGGAGGACGATATCAGGTCTTTAATAATAAAGAAAAGACAGATCGCTCACAAGTCAGAGAGCTGATGACAAAATGCGGCGAGATGCTGAAAGAAAATGGCAGCAGCTGCTACACAACTGAGATGTTTCAGGAAGCTGAGACAGCAATAAGGAAGGAAATGGAAAAGATCCTGAAGGAAAAGGAAGAAGAGATGAAGAGGAAGGAGGAAGAGCTAAAAGTAAAACATGAGAAAGAAATGAAAACCCTGACAAAAAGATTAGAACAAGAGAGAGAGAAAGTGGATCAGGAGAGAAAGCAACAAGCACAACAACTCAAAGAAATGGAGGAAAGAATCCAACAGGAGAACGAGAAGAGAAAGAAAGAACAAGAAAGAAGAGAAAAAGAAGAAAGAAAGAAGAGAAAATTGGAGGAGGTTCAGCAACAAGAATGGGAACAAAAACTTAAAGGAGATTTGGAGCAAAGTAGAGAGGAGATGAGAAAACAGCAAGAAAAGTGGGAAAAGGAGAGGAAAGAGTGGTGGGAAAATCGACATCTAGAGGATGAAAAGAGACGACAGGAGGAGCAGAAAAGACTGAAAAAGCTGCAAGACGAGTACGAACAGGAGAAGATCACACAAGAAAACCAAAGAAAAGAACAAGATCGTCTGAGACGGGAACAAGAGGAAAAGGAGAGAGGAGAAATAGAAGAAAACTACAAGAACAAACTGGAGGAGATGAAAAATAAATACGAAGAGGAGGCTAGAAAACAAGCTGAAGAGTTCAATGAGTTCAGACGAAAATACACCAAAGATTTTACAGCTCTACTGGAAAAACACATGGAGGAAATACAAGAAATACATAATAAACATGAGAGACAAATGTCAGAGGAGAAAACCAGACACAGCAGAGAAAATGAACTGTTACAAAATCTATCAGGTCACAAAGAGAAACACCTGAAAGGGGAGTTGGCAAAACTAAAGAAAAAGCACGAAGAAGAAGTAAATGAACTAAAACAGAAGTACAAAGACAAATGTGTCATCCTCTGAACCGATGAGTGGAAGCTTAGGGTTCATTTCAACTTACAGTTTTGATATTACGGTGGTTGTTTTAATAGATTGTTTTTTGTTACATGGTTAGAAAACCCCATCATTTCAGAGTGAAAGGTCTGTTTATCCTGTTTATTCAGCTTCTCTCGTCAATCTCTTCAGGTGGGCAGCCAGAGCTGTCAGCTGATTGGTCGTTTTGTCAGGTGTAGCATCGTGAATCAACTACACCCTTCCCAATGAAATATTACACTCATTTAAAGATTATATGATAAGTTAGGAACTATAACATTAACCCTTTTGAAATGGATAATGGCTCATTTTCTGGAGGTTGTGGTGAACGCTGGCGTGACTGCTCGCCGCTGCCCGCCCGCAAACGTTTTGGTCGTTTTTAAGTACTTTTAACCAACTTTTTATGATCTTTAAAGCTCGGAGTTACTCATCTCCTAATTACTTCTGGAGCATTTTTCTACTGTTTTTATATTTTACTTGGATTACTTTGTATGGGCTTTTAACAGCGTGTGTCTGACGACTCGCTGTGATGCGTGCTCCATCACTCCATCATCAATGAAAATTGGACACATTATAAATTAGACTACATACATCAATTACTGGAACAAGGGAGTCTTAAGACTTTTGAACAGTTGAAGAGCGAATTGAATCTCCCCAAGACGGATCTGTACAGATATCTACAACTAAGGTCATTCCCACACTGGGAAAACATTAGCTACCCTACACTAATCGAAAGATTCCTAATAGATAAACAAATGGGGAAAAAAGAAAAGAACATCATCAGTAAAACCTACATTATAATCTCAACTATGCAACCCCCTCTAGGGATGAGGGCGAAATGGGAGGTAGAAATTAACGAGACAATAGCAGATGACACCTGGAGGGAATTATGCACTGAAGCACATCAAGCCACAAACTCAAATACCTGGAGAGAATTCAAATGGAAAATCATTACCAGATATTTTAGAACTCCAGAAATAACTGCTAAGATGGGCCCAACACATCTGAGCTCATGTTGGAGAAACTGCGGAGCATATACCGCCAACCACACCCACATTTTGGCTCTGTCCTAAGCTTAATCCATTCTGGAGTCAGATATTTGACGCTCTCAAAGAAATCTTCAACGTAGACATTCCATTAAGCCCTACAGTAGCAATATTAGGAAAGATCCCAAACTGTATTGACTGCAAAACCAAAAAATACCTATTTAATATATTACTTACCGCAGCCCTTAAATGTATAACCATTAGATGGTTAAAACCAGATCCTCCCACATACAATACATGGATCCAGAAAGTATGGGATGTCTATGCAATGGAGCAAATGACATACTCAGACTACAGAAATTTGTTTTTGATCAACGTTGGAGACCCATGTTACCTTTACTAACTCAATGAAGCACATCTTTTGTCCCACATGCTCCTTCTTACAGCACGCATACATAGCATACGCCTTATTTTTTAAGAACATGAGGAGTGGAACTTTTCGGTTCTCCCATAAACATAGCACTTAGAGCAGCTCCTACATTACTTTTACCTAACTTTCTTACCATCTTTCTTTTTTTTCACCCTTTTCTCTATATCTTATCATCCCTTTGTTTTTTCCTAATTTCTTCATATACTTTTTTTGTTATGCTGTCAATGAGCATTACAGCTATTCTATATAACCTCTGTATGAATATATATATATGAATATATGTTTACATACATTTGTCTACTAAGATGTAGAGAATATATGGAATGTACAAATGTGGAAAAATGAATAAAAAAAATAAATTACAATAATATTCTTTTGACAAAGTTACGTTGTTATGGATTTGAATCATCCTCTGTAAAATTGATTGACAGCTATCTATGTAATCGAGAGTATACTGTTTATTTTAATGGAAGCTCTTCTGAGGCTGAAACGATGTGTTGTGGAGTGCCCCAGGGTAGTTGTTTGGGACCTTTGTTATTTTCTATTTTTATGAATGATTTGCCTCTGGTGTTGGACCATGCCACCATGGCAATTTATGCAGATGACATAACATTATATGTGTAACAGGTCCCAAGTGTGAGGCCTGTTGTGGGATTAAATGCGTTCTGTAAAGAACGGAGAAAATTATGAGATCGGCAACAAGTGGTGTGCTTCCTGCTGTCTCTCAAGCCAGTCTGATTTATTAACACAAACATGTTTACATTTTGTTCCAAGAATTTCATTTACTCTCAAAAAAATATTCCAAATCCAGAATTACAACAAAATATTCCTATTCTCACATTGTACAAATACTCTGTAAACAGTAATCTAAAAATAAAATATACAAAAGTTACATATTTACTACTTGTCATCTTTAACAAACATTTTCAGCCACTGACTGGACATAAAAGGCTATTAAATGCACTGCCTTGGCTTTAAAGCTAACACAATGGGAAACCCATATAAGAGTGACTGATATAGCAGACTTTAGCACGCCATTTTACCTTAAACATACAATTAAATCAGTGAACTCAATAATAACCAGCCTAAATAAACCATTTCTCAGTTGAGCTATAGCGTGACTCAACATAAATTTCGCTGCTGAGCACCTACAGTGCACTGGTTAGCTACGTTAGCATAGAGCTAAAACATTAGCATTTTTAGCGCGACACATTCCACAGCAATAAAACCTCAAAACAATAAGTTTTACATACAAACATCTATTCATGAACATTTTAAGATCATACGGAAGTTATTAATACCACACATTTACCGTTTCAATTACCCACTAACCTGTAAAGAACGGAGAAAATTATGAGATCGGCAACAAGTGGTGTGCTTCCTGCTGTCTCTCAAGCCAGTCTGAGGGGAGACGGCTCCCAAACACCCTTAACAGTATGGGCGCGATGCCCCCCAGTGGCAATACTTGGTATTACACTACCAGTAACATTTTTATCTGGAAAACTCAGATTTATTTACTGTTTCCATAAAACTAATCCATCAAAATTAGAAAACATCCACAATTAAAAATGTGGCAAAACATTCATGTGTGTCACATATGCATCTGCTCAAACAGCAAACCAACTTAACAGTATTTTAAATAAGGAATTAGAATCCATTGCAAAGTGGATTTTAGTAAATAAACTGGTGATTAATGCAAGTAAAACTAAATGCATGGTGGTAGGGTCCAGACATTGTTTAAATATGAACCCAATTTTATGTTTGACCTTAGGAGGGACTTTAATTGAACAGGTTGAAGTAACTAAACTATTAGGTGTTGTTGTAGATAACAAATTATCTTGGAATAGTCATATCAATTGTGTGTTGAAAAAATGGGAAGAAGTATTGTATTGTTAGATATTGTAGGAAATTCATTCCACATAGATTAATAAAGCACATAGTGCAAAGGAACACCTGAATCCTGAAACAGGAGAAACACATTAACGTTTGAATGTGTTAGTGGAAAGTCCTCGGACTGGAACACTGTGAAACACTTCAAACGTAAACAAGATTAGACCAGCAGTGTCACAAGAAAGGGAACACTTTAGAATCTGGACTTATTATTCAGAGAGTCTTAGGTTTATTATAACTAAGAGAGTCCAGTTGAGGTCATTTGGGAAAATGGACACCTGAAAGTGGACAGTTGGACACCTGTATGAATCTTGATTCAGGTTCAAACATAATAAAAGAGTAATTGTAATCCAATTATTGGGAACAAGATGGATTATTGTTTGTGATGGTCAACAGGGGTCAGAGGTCAGAGATTATAGCGTATTTGATAACGCTACACTAGGTTCTTTTTCGGTTGTATTTCAGGGAATAATACTTTTAATAATCTGAAGCAAAGACAAAATAAAAGATTTTACAATCATTTAGCTTATGAAAAGGCTAAGATGGTACATGGAGAATGTAACAGTGCTGACTGATGAGGTACATTCATTTAAATCATAATAAACTCTTAAACATGATGATAAATGCAGTAAGATGTGTAATTATGAGTTTAAAGGAGAGCTGGAGTAGCTGACAGACACTCCAGTAGTTCAGACAGTTTGTAGAACTCTGAGTCCTTGAAGGAGCAGTACAGCTGAATGTCATCTGCATAAAGGTGGTAGGAGACATTGGGACATCTACTAATGATCTGTCCATGAGGATGGATATATAGTAAAAATAGGAGTGGACCCAGAACAGAGCCTTGGGGTACCCCACAGAACAGATCTGTAGTATCTGACATGATGTTTATATGGACACAGACTACGATCTGAACCAGTCTAGACCAGGTCCAGAGATCCACCAAGTCACGGAGTCTGTTCATTAAGGTGCTGTGATCAACAGGAAGGTCCAACAGAACTAAGACTGTAAACTTCCAGTCGTTTTGTCTCTCATTATGAAAAATCCTCTTTTTGTTGTCAGTAGTTTGTTTTGCTCGTTGCCTCTGGGCCCTTTCAGCATCTGGGTCAGAGAGCTCAGGGCCCCAAGATGTGACTGAGCAGCAGCAGCTGGGGCCTCAGGCTGCTTGATGGACAACCAATCAGAACCCATCAGAGTGGTGGAAACCTGAGGTAGAGCCTCACCTGAGGTAGAGCCTCACCTGAGGTAGACCCTCACCTGAGGTAGAGCCTCACCTGATGTAGACCCTCACCTGAGGTAGACCTTCACCTGAGGTAGACCCTCACCTGAGGTAGACCTTCACCTGAGGTAGACTTTCACCTGAGGTAGACCTGCACCTGAGGTAGAGCCTCACCTGAGGTAGAGCCTCACCTGAGGTAGACCTTCACCTGATGTAGACCTTCACCTGAGGTAGAGCCTCACCTGATGTAGACCCTCACCTGAGGTAGACTTTCACCTGAGGTAGACTTTCACCTGAGGTAGACCCTCACCTGAGGTAGACTTTCACCTGAGGTAGACCCTCACCTGAGGTAGACCTTCACCTGAGGTAGACTTTCACCTGAGGTAGACCCTCACCTGAGGTAGACCTTCACCTGAGGTAGACCTTCACCTGAGGTAGAGCCTCACCTGAGGTAGAGCCTCACCTGAGGCAGACCCTCACCTGAGGTAGACCCTCACCTGAGGTAGACTTTCACCGGAGGTAGAGCCTCACCTGAGGTAGAGCCTCACCAGAGGTAGAACCTCACCTGAGGTAGACCTTCACCTGAGGTAGACCCTCACCTGAGGTAGAGCCTCACCTGGAGGAGAGGATTCCTCTGAAGAGCAGATCATCAAACACAGAAGGTCAGACTAAATACGGTGTGCGTCTCTTTAAATATGATGTCATCTAAAACCTGTGGAAGCAGGATGTTTGATTTCCATCTTGATCAGAGCGACCATCAACATCCAGGACTTAGCATGACGTCAGTCATTTAGACCTGAGTGTTTGGCTCCCTCTAGTGACAGAGCCGAGAACTGCAGTGTTTCTAGATTGATCTGAAATGTTTCTACACCTTTTAAAGGCCAAAACGTTCAATAAGTGGAGTTTTTAAATTGGACTCTTTATTCCAGATTTGACTAAATGATGCTTTCCACCTGCAGAACGTTGCAGCTGTTTGAGCCAGATGTTGAAGAACCTGCAGAGAACAACAGCTGAGGAGTTCAAGGTGGCTCTAGGTTTAGAGTTCTGACAGCAGGAACAGGAAATGAAGTGAAAGGGGACTTTCCAAGTCCACCAGGAGGTCTACAGGTCTGTGACAGCAGCAGGAGACCCACCTGAACTGGTCCCAGCATTCAGATCCTCTTTAGACCAGGAGAAAACCACCAGAGACAAAGATCAGATCCCAGATCAGTTAGCTCAGACTGTTACAGACCTGGATGGAGTTCTGAAGGTCCTGGTTCAAGTCCACGTTCAGCTTCTTCTTCTTCTTCTTTAGACTCCAACCATCAAATGAAAGAGTGAAAAGGTCTAACAGAACCAGTCTGAGTGTGAAGGGCCTCGGTGGTGTGCTGGGATTCTTCACGTTTCACAGACTGGTTCTAATCCCACCTGCTACTGGAACCTGGATCAAAGGAACAGTCCCACAGTAGTGGGTCGGGGAGGAGGCCGTGTCCCCTCCCTGAGGATCTCACTCACAAATTTGGGGGGTTATGGAGCAGGAGACCAGGACCAGCTGGACTTTTAATACGATCACCGTCATCAGGTGGCACAAACTGATGGATACAGTTTGCTACAAAATTCTCTTCATTTTCAAGCTTTAGGAGGAAAAACTCTGGTTGTTAGAAAAGCTTTCATTTCATACAACATTGATTTAGAGGTGGAGCCTCATAAGAAACAACTAACTCAGGTTGGTTCCTGTCACTTCACTCACAACTTTAAACTACTTACAGCTCCACAGCTGCTTAAACTGGCTCAATATCTTCATCTAGTTCGACCACAGCAGGCTGCTGGACTCACTGGTTTTCACCTCTGGAAAATCACAAAAAAACACAGCTGTGGGCCAATCACATGTCAGATCAGCTGATTGATGTTTTACAAACACATCAAATCTCAGCTCTGGGTGTCAGCTTCCACTACAAGCTGTTGACTCAGATTTTAAAACCAGTTTAAATTCATTTACTTCCAGTTCAAGGTTGTTTCAAACCAGTTGAATGGAGTCAAGTGTTTCAACACAAACAGACTGAGACTTGACTCTGGAGAGGACAATATTAACATCTATCAGCTGACATTTAGAGGGTTATTGATTTCAATTCATCACATTTACACCTTCATTCAAACATTTGGGTCTAAAAGTTTCACTTTCCTGATTCTTGTCTCAGGTTTCTGTTGGACTTGTTAATCGTCATGTTTTTCATCATCAGCTGAACTCAAATGGTTGGTTCCAGTTTAGTCTGATCACATGACAGCTGTCTGACCTCGGGGTTGGTGTTTATCAGAACCAGTGGGTTTAGCATTGAGACCACGTGGATCTCAGGTTGGTTTGAATCAGCTTCCATCAGGAGAAGCTCCTCTCTGCAGCAGCAAGTGTCTCTGGCATCGTGGCAGCAATCCTCAGGGCCGCCCACTTCAATGAGAGGAAATGAGACAATTAGAGAGGATTGTGTTGTTGAATGATATCAGATGAGTTCTGTCCTGAACACCTGGAGCTTTAGGAAGTAAAGCTGATGATCATTGAGTCAACAAATACCAACTAGACTGTTTACTAGTTCAAATACTAGAACAAATACAGACTTTATTGTTGAGCTTTGATTGAACACACAAACACTGATTATTTCATCAATGTGACAAACAGCTGCTCCTGTTAACATTTACACACACACTTTAAAACTTTTATCACAATCAGTTGAATTTAGTAGTAGTAGTATTTGAAAAGTACAAATGAAAGTTTAGAATCATCTGTATTCATTGAAAACAGTGAGAATAGAGATGTAACGATTCACTCAAGACACGATTTGATTCAATTCACAATTTGATTTTTTACCATTTTTCACAACAAAAATTATTTCAGTTATTTTATGACCAAATAAATTCTTTTTATTTTACAATTAGCCCTTTAGTCCTTGTTTCAAATTGTAATTTTCTATTGTCTTACTGGAAACAAAGGAAAGCCAAAATGCTGCCACACTGTTGACTTCTAATCAGTGGCGGCTGGTGAAAATTTTTTTGGGTGGGGCGCATTTTTGCTAGTCAGTTTTCAGATGCGCAAAAAAAGGTCACATCTCACCACTAGGGCAGGGAATGATAATATTTTCATCTGACTGAATATTTTGCTGGTAAAAATCCCTAGTACCACCAGTTCTCTAGAAATGTGGAGCTGTTAGGTCTAATTCTACACATCAAACAGTAAAGAAATCATAAAGTCTTCATGAGGAGACCTTAGAATAATATCAATATAATCAGATACAAATAAAAAACAACCAAAATGTGGTCACAGCAGAAGTTGTAAAAGTTTCAAGGAAAAAACAACCTGGCAAAGTCAAAAACATTACTTAATATTCACAATTATCTTTCTACTGACACCACAAACAAATAAATCCATCTCTAACTAATACAGTCAGATAATTAATGTTACAATTCAGACAACCACTAACCAAGCAAGTCATGACAATCAGCTCAACTAATGAAGTGAATTAACAACAAAATAAAGTCAAATCCACTGATAAGTCCCATCAAACCCAGTCAGACCAAACTTCCTTAAAACGCCATAATAATTTAATGAAAAGTAGAGAAAACGCATGAAAAACGGACTAAACTACATAAACCAACGTATTCAATCAGCAGTATCTGTATTTCTCTAACATTCGGCAGACACCTCAACAAACACATGTCGCTATTTAAGGTATAAATTCACTCATTAGGACTTAGCACTGCTAGCCGCGGCTAGCTCCACCTATGGGGTTTTTGAATGGGAAAATCCGTGACAGACACATAGTTATTAAGAAAAAAAAAACAAGCAAACATAGTCACTCACCATTGAGTTGATGAAATCAGGACAAATGGAATCATTCGGCTTGTTTTCATAAGCAGGAAAGAAGGATTCTTTGAATAAATATCCATTTTCTACCCTCCATTAAAAAGAGAGCCAGAACTTCCGGTTTCGGTCTGAGCAACACTCCAGTCTCCTGCTGTTGTGCGCATGTCACACACGGACGCTGAAGACCTGCGTCCCGAGCGATCTCCTATTTTTTGCACTCAGTGCGCATGCGTCAGGAAAAATTTGCCAGTGTGCATGCGTCAGGGGCAAAAAACAATGTGCTATGTCGGGACGGCGTCCCGTCCAGACATGCGCAGTAGAACCCAAAGAAACACGACCTATCGGTCCAGTGAAAAATAGTAAGAAAACCTTTCTAAACTACACCTAAATGCAGATTATACACAGCACTTATTGTATATATAATGGATGGCTCGTTTAGTTTTATTTTTATGTTAGTTTTTTATATTTTGTGATCCCTATTTCTCTTCTTCTTCCTCTTGGGACTGGTGGGGCGGCGCCCAAGCGCCCCCTATGGACGGGCCGCCACTGCTTCTAATTGACTGGAGCATCATCTATCTTGAAGCTGCTTGTCTCTGTTCTGAATGATTAGCAGAACTTTGTCACCACTGTGTGTGATGGTTGAAATAATAATAATAATAAATTTTATTTAAGGCGCCTTTCTAAAAACTCAAGGTCACCGTACATTAAAAACAAGAAATTTCAAAGCATTAAAACAAACACATAAAAACATTAATACAGAATAAAAACATCAATCCAGAATAAAAACATCAATCAAGAACTAAAAGCTCAGAGTGATCACAATGAGTTGTCAGTTTTAAACAGGTGAGTTTTGAGCTTAGCTTTGAAGTGATGGAGAGAGGTGGTGTTTTTGAGGTCGACTGGTAAGGAATTCCAGAGAGACGGAGCAGATCTGCTGAACGCTCGACTTCCCATGGTGGCGAGTCGAGCAGGGGGAGTGAGGCTGAGGGTCTGAGCGTAGGGAGGGTGTAGATATTTGTATGAGTTCAGAGAGATAAGAGGGGGCTAGGATGTGAATGGACTTGAATGTGAGAAGCAGTAGTTTGTAGATGATCCGATACCTTACTGGTAGCCAGTGAAGCTGCTGAATAACAGGCTGATGTGAGAAGAGAAAGGTGTTTTGGTGATGATTCTAGCTGCAGAATGTTGAACCAGTTGAAGTTTATGCAGAGTTTTCTGTGGCAGACCGAAGAGGAGTGAATTGCAATAATCCAGTCGAGAAGTGACCAGACTATTTACTAAGACGGCAGTGGTGTGATTAGAAAGTGATGGGTTAATATTCCTTAGGTGATAGTAGGCTGAGCGGGTAACAGAACTGATATGAGAGTGGTAGGACAAGGTGCTGTCTAGAACGACACCAAGGCTTTGGACCTGATCCAGACAGGTGACTGTGGTACTCTCAACAGGCACTGAGAAGGTTCCAGCCTTCCCTACAGAGGGTTTAGTTCCCATGAGAAGGACTTCTGTTTTATTGGAGTTCAGTTGGAGAAAGTTAGAAGAAAACCATGACCTAATCTCTGATATACAGTTAACAATGGAGACTGGTGGAAGCAACAAAGACGGAGTTGTGGAGACATATAACTGAGTGTCATCGGCATAACAGTGGAAGCTGATATTACATTTCTGAAAGATAGAGCCTAGAGGAAGCAGATAGATAATGAACAATAGGGGGCCAAGAACAGAACCTTGAGGAACCCCAGTGGTAACAGCAGTGGGTGTGGAGGTAGTTTTTAACTGAATGAATTGAGTCCTGTCTGTGAGATATGATGTAAACCAGCTAAGTGGAGTACCGGAGATCCCTAGTAGTGATAATCTAGTCAGAAGAGTGGAATGGCAGACGGTGTCGAATGCCTGACTGGAATTTCTCATAGAAGTTATTAGTTGTAAGGTGCTGGTGGAGTTGTGCGGCTACAGTTTTCTCAAGAATTTTTGAAATGAAAGGAAGATTAGAAATTGTCCGGAAGTTGTTCAGGTTACTAGGGTCAGCTCCAGGTTTCTTCAGAATAGGATGAATTATTGCAGTTTTCAGTGACTGATGAACAATGCCAGTGGAAAGTGAAGAGTGAATAATGGAGACGATAAGAGGAGCCAAGGCTGGAAGGTGGTTTTAACCAGAGCAGTAGGAATAGGATCCAGTTGGCAGGTGGAGGACTTGGAGTGACTAATAAGATCCATGATTTCTGAACTAGACGGGAGCTTAAACATAGAGAAGGAATGAGCCAGGGGGTCGGACTCATCAGGAATACAGGCATCAGTGGTGGAACCTACTGTAGGTTTTGATGAATTGTTTGGATTTTCTCAATGAAGAATGACATTAAAGAATTACAAAATTCATTAGAGTAGCAGAGGGAGGGTAGAGAATAAGGAGGACTAGTTAGTGACCTTAACAGAGAAAATATTGTTTTAGTGTTGCCCTGATTTGAGGTAATTATGGCAGTAAAGTAACTAGTTTTAGCCTGTCTTATACTATCCCTGTAGAAAAGCATGTGACATGAGTACAGTTCCTTATGAGCAGAAAGTCCAGTCTTCTTATAGAGGCGTTCAAGCTGCCGACCTCTAGCTTTGATAATACGGAGTACAGGTGTGAACCTGTGTGCAGGAAGGAGACTGATCTAGTTTTAAGAGGTGCCACTGAATTTAAAATCCCAATAAGACCATCATTATAAAATGAAACCAGGTCAGGCGGACAGAAAGACTGAAATGCCTGCATAAAACCATTAATACATAAAAGAAAATAGTCCATATTGACATTTTTAAGATTCCGGAAGGTGATGGAGCGAACAGGCTTTGTAAAGAAAAGGGTGAGAGGGACAATGAATGTAAGGAGAAAATGATGAGAGGAAGAGAATTCTTCTGCAGTCCAGTTCCTAGGAATGAGTCCAGAACAGCAGATTAAGTCCAGTATATGACCTTTGGTATGTGTAGGAGTATCCATGTATTGCTTCAGACCAAAATTGTCAAGTCCTCATTATTGTTTAAACTTCAAATGTATTTGTCAGTATGTATAGTTTAATAGATATTCAGGGAAATGTGTTCATTACTGTTTACAGTAACAATGTTTGTCAGTAGTTTTTAGCCAAATACTAGATGTAGTTTAGTTAAACAGATGTTAATGTTGATTTTGATTTAGTAGCTGTAGTAACGACATGTGACCAGCAGGGGGACTCCAGCACTAGAGAGCACGTTTGTGCAGCAGAGGAAGTAACTCCATGTTTCTATTATATGTTTATAAAGTCTCCTTTTCAGGTTTGACTTATCCATAAGAACACCTGTAGTGTCATGTAACTTTAACAGAACGTTCATGAATGCACTCAGTTGTTGATCCGGTTTTGATTCTAATTTGTTCTTGTTGTTGAATGAGATTTAGCCAACGCTAACTAGTTGAAAAGACAATCGGACTGGTATTTTATGTTTCTTTATGATCACTCTGTATGTATTTGAGTTGAATTAAGTCGTTTAAAGCCGCACTCTGGATTATTTCAGCAAGAGAGCAGTTTTTGAATCTAGCGTCCAAAGGCTCCTCCTCAAAACATCTCGACACGCACGTCCGGTCGCGTGTGCGCGCGTGCACGCGGCGCATATACTTTGGACATGAACTGTACAGCTCAGTGTGTAGGGTTTAATCACTCACAGTTCACAACCTTACTCCAACAACACTACGAGGGTCTGATGAGCCCTCTCTGTCCCTGCTGCTTCTGATATTAGCTCTGTTAGCAGAGAGCTGCTGCTGGACTCTGAAGCTGAACTTGACTCGGCCCTGGATGAACTTTCTGACCAAAATAAACGCGTAACCCTGTCAAGCCTTGCCATTCTGTGAGGTGAAAGGTTTAAAAATAAAAATAAACCCGTCTTTAGCTGGAGAATGGGTAGGTTTTTAGTAGAAATGAGCTGTGAGTCCTCAGTGAACGGCTGAGACGGCAGAGAAACACACGGAGCGTCCTGTACGACAGCGCCCCCTACTGGTATAGGTTTGGTCGATGCGCGTGCATGTTGAGAGAATGCAGACATTTGAATTTCATTGGCTGAAAAATGTCGGCGGCAAGAAATAATGGAAAGGGGTCTCTAGGAGGAAGGAGGGTCTTCTCAGAATGACAGATGTTGTGGAACTCAACCCATAGATCATAGTTTAAACCTGAAATATCATTTAGAACATTTAGAAAACTTTGATACAGAGAAAAATGATCCAGAGAGCCGCTTTAATACACGTCTGAGCAGAGAAAGCAACGTCTCTGTGGTTCTTTTATCATTTACTCCCCTCATCAGAGCTTTTACACAAGGATGCCATGTACGTAGTACATCAGGTTGTTGCGGATTGATTTTTCTTTTTTCTACATCGATTTATATTTAAAGTAGTTTTCACCGGTTTTAAATCGATTCTCGAAGCATCGTGACATCACTAAGTGAGAATAAAGAAAATCCAGTGTCTAAATCAGCTTGAGCAGCACAATAATAAAAACAGGAGAACTAGAATAACAAAAGGGAATGAAAAAGTAACAATCAGATCAGAATCTCTGCTTGTTGGCACTGCAAGCAAGGCAGCGTGTGTGTCAAACAGCACCAGGTCGCTCATTTGAGTTGCATTTAATGGAGGTTTCGTGGCGTGGGCGCTGTCTGTGTAATTCATTCCTCGGGAGGGGAGGACTGTCCCAAGATCTACCAGCTACGCCTCCTGACCAATGTAATGGGCACCCTGTACATTACAGATCTTTGATTTCATTAATGCACAAATATTAAAGGTCTGTAATTACAGTATTATTTAAGACTCAAATTTTCAAAAAAGTAGATTCATTAAAAATGTTAGTCTTTTTCTGAAGATTAGTTTTGGAAAGGGGGAGTTGTCTTGTAATTGGTTGGTCCTATATTTGGGTCAATACGATAACAATAAAATAAACTAGAAAAGTTCCTGAAGAAACTTTGAGAGGGTGTGCGACCGGCGGCATCAGTGAAATCAACATGGTTCCTCAATATTTTCTAGTCCAAAGTCCCATGACTATTTTAAAGTGTGTTTAGGTGTGTTGAAATGGCAGGCTCTCAAACATCAGTAAGTTTTAGTTGAAATTCAAAGGGCTAATCCATTTTTATGCCATTTCTGTCGTAGTCTTTTGTGGATAACTTTGCGAAAGTTGATCGAAACGCTACGGGAATTTCAACCAAGCATCACATGAAAGAGCTGATCGATTTGATATATAACTTGTCTGGGTTCCATCTCTCAGTCACGTGCAAAATGCGCAAAAACTCAACTTTAAGTTAACATGCTAGCATTAGCATGCTAACACTGTGTATGATGTGTTGCCATGCTAAAAGTGTAAAAAGTTCATCATTATCATGTCAATGCTTGAAAGTTAGCTTAAGCGTGTTAGCATGCTAATGCTAATGTTAGCATCTGGTTCTGGTTCATCTCTGGTCCTGGTTCAGGGTCTAGACCTGGTTTCTGGTCTGATTCTGGTCAAGCTGCTGTTTCTGAGTCAGATTCTGTTCCATTTATGTGCTTAAAATGTCCGGTCCAGCTTCCTACACAAGTCTTGGTTCTATTTCTGTATCCAGTCACGGTCCAGAACCAGAATCAGGTCCAGACTCAAGAACAGGACCAGATCCGGGACCAGGACAGAGTTTTAGGCAGAGTTCTAGACAAAGTTTCAGTTCTGGTCATATTCCTGAATCTAGACCTGGCTCTAGTTCTAGTTTTATTCTAGGACCCCCATTCTGTTTCTAGTCCCAGGTCTGGTCTTGGTCCTGGTCTGGTTGTGGTCCCGGTCTGTTTGTGGTCCTAAGTCTGGTCCTGGTTGTAGTTCAGAATCTAATCCAGGTCCACAACAGGACCAGGGCATAGCTAAATTCCTATATGGTTGTGGGTCTTGAGTCTGGACCTGGCTCTATGTTTGGATCTGGTTCTAGTCCAGGACCATGAATCTGGTCCTGGTCCAGGTCCCAGCCCTGGTCCTGATCTTGATCCAAGTTCTGGTTTTTTTCTTGGGTCTGGTTCTGGTCCAGCTGCTGGTTCTGCCTGATACTGCTCTAATCAAGTGTCATCTGAACCCTTCCATTAGAAAGAATGAGAACAGCATTAGCCAATCAGAACGATCCATTTCCCTGTCATGCAGCGATCACATGCACGCCTCATGCCTGTGAACTGATGTAGAAATGGCAGTTTAAACAGAAAATCACTCTTCTCAAACAACATGTTCCCATTTGAAAAGTATAAGACCGATCAGAAAAATTCAAACACCGTTAGAAGCAGGAGGCTTTAATAGTCAATAGTCCCGAATTTCATGCGTGTCCTATGTTTTATGTCCTAATAATGATGATTCGATTTCACAAGACATCAAAGTGTTGAATGACAGAGATCCAGATGAAATAACATGGAAAAAAGACCTTTTTCCGTGGCTCCTCTCAACCTTCACTGGCAACTTGTGAGCAAACCGTAGGTCACAGAGACATGAGAATCAATTCATCGGAAAGCAGACAAAAATCCCCAATCATAGAGGTCAAATTTATGACTGTAGTCCAAACGGTGTAGGAAATATTCGATGTTGTTTGTGATGAGAACGTTTAAAATTCTGCCTTGTCACCCTCTAAGGTCACATGACCCAGAGTGAGGGTGTCTGAGAAAAGTCTTTCACTCACAAACAACGTCGTGTATCTCCCAAACCGTTTGGAGTACAGCCATGATTTTTATCTCATTTGGTAGCTTTTTTTGTCTGCTTTATTTAACAAAAAGTCACTTTTCTGTAGAACCTACGGTTTTCTCAGAAATGGCCCTCAAAGGTCCAGAACCCCCCCTAAAATCCTGTCATTTACCATGTAAACGGAGAAGAATTTTTCTGTCAGACTCTGATTTTTTCATCAAACTTCTCTCGCGATTTTAGGAAAACAGTAAAAGCTATCAACACAATTCTTCCAAATGTTAGAGTCCAAAGTCTTGTGACCCGTTTAAACTTTGAATGAAGTTTCTAGGTGACTGTGTGTCCGCACAGGAGGCTTGGGAAGAGGAGTGGGTTCGGGGTGTATTTTTTTCAGCTGTCAATGGGATTTTCAATGCGTTTTTTGGCGTGGTTTTTTGCAAATTACGTCGCCATGGTAACTCCGAATTCTTATAAAAGTAATAGCACACATCTGCCGACCGAGCCGGTTGTTTTGATGTATCGTGTCTGGCTGCAACCCTCCATCCTCCATGCGGGCCATATTAAAGTTGATGGAAGAGGAATAAAACTACACAGACATCACTTTGGAGGTGCATAATAATAGGTGTGCATTGCTTCGCATAGCACGCCCTAATGAAACTCAGCCAAGTGTTCTAAATTCTCAATTTTATGAATTTTTGGGTAAATGTTTAGAAACAGTTTGAGTCAATCTTGGGTGGACCCAAGTAATCGGAGTTCTCAATTCTTAAAAAAAAAAAAACCTCAATTGACTTAAATATCCTTTCAAATCCAAAAGCAAACACCATTCACAAGCAGTGAACAATTTTACACAACAACCTGGTTGCAGAGTTCCAAAAATAATTATTTGTACCTCAAGTTCAGTCCAACAAATGCCCAGGGTGTAGAAATTAAAACAGGGGAAAGGCTGAATCGTCAGTCCGTGGTCTCAGGCATGACTGGATGTGTTTAAATAAATGTTGATACAGTCCTACCACACTGCAAGTGCAGCAGGAGTCGTCCAACTGGATAGGAAGGAATCACAATCTCTCTCTCTCTTCTAAGTTCAGGTGGGAAGGCTCGCCATCTCCTGGAGGAATCCACCTCAGGAACAGTTCATCATAAAAACCTGACTGAGCTCAGGTCATTACACTTGGAGGAAACAGTTTGGTATCACTCAGTCCATCTTTCCTAGACACTGTACCTTCTTAAAGAGGTACACTCATTTTATGTGGGTTACACCTGGATCTGTTCAGGTTCATCTCAGTAATTATTAACATGTGTCTCTATGAGTTGTCTGAATATTCTGTTAAACTGTTTCCCTTTGAAGTGTAGACTCTTGTGTTTCAGGAATCATTAAATGACCTCTGACCTGTGTGGATTCTCATGTGTCTGTTTAGAGATGACTTGTGTCTAAAACGTTGTCCACAATAACCACAACAAAATGGCTTCTCACCTGTGTGGATCATCATGTGTTTGTTTAAAGATGACTTTTCCCTAAAACTTTGTCCACAATCACCACAACAAAATGGCTTCTCACCTGTGTGGATTCTCATGTGCGTGTTTAAATTTGACTTGTCCCTAAAACTTTGTCCACAATCACCACAACAAAATGGCTTCTCACCTGTGTGGATCTTCATGTGTGTGTTTAAATTTGACTTGTCCCTAAAACTTTGTCCACAATCACCACAACAAAATGGCTTCTCACCTGTGTGAATCATCATGTGTGTGTTTAAATGTGCCTTCTGGCTAAAATGTTGTCCACAATCACCACAACAAAATGGCGTCTCACCTGTGTGGATTCTCATGTGTTTGTCTAAAGTTGACTTTCTGCTAAAACTTTGTCCACAATCACCACAACAAAATGGCTTCTCACCTGTGTGGATTCTCATGTGTGTTTCTAAAATTGACTTTTGTCTAAACCTTTGTCCACAATCACCACAACAAAATGGCTTCTGACCTGTGTGGATTCTCATGTGTGTGTCTAAAATGGACTTTCTGCCAAAACTTTGACCACAATCACAACAACAAAATGGCTTCTCACCTGTGTGGATTCTTGTGTGTCTTTCTAGAATTTGTTTTGTGGTAAATTTTTTCCCACAGAAATCACAACCATATGGTTTCTGCCTTGTCTGGACTTTCCTGCTTGTCTTGACTCTGCCTACACCTGACTCAGGAGACCTGATCTCCTTCCTGTTTTTGTTACTGTCTTCAGTTTCTGACCCAGTGTCTGACAGCTGAGAGTCAGGATTGTTGACATGGTCTTCCTCTTCATCATCCTCACTGACTTCAGTTTGTGAAGAGCTGGAATCTTCTTCCTGAGTATTTGGGGTTCCTGGGTTCCTGATGGTTTCTGCTCCTCCACAGTCCTCTCCACCAGTTGCTGCTGTCATCTGGTCAGTGGAGCTGCTGGCTGGAAGCACTTGGTGCTGAGGAAGCTGTGACAACACAGGTTTCTCTTCATCATCCTCACTCTTCAAAATAACCACAAGAAAGGGAAGCCTGGTGTCATCGGTCTCCTCCTTAATATTGAGCTTGTCTTCATCCAGACTGATCCAGAGTTCCTCCTCTTCCTCCTTTATGTTGAGGGGCTCTGGGTCCTGCTGGTCCACACCAGGCCTCCATTCTCCAGGAGCTTCTTCTTTAATTAAAACCAACTGTTGATCATCTGCAGGCAGACCTGAAACACACAAACCATCTGATTGTATAAACTGTGTTACTGAGCTGAAAACTCACAGTAACCAATAGATCAGGGGTGCCCAATACATCTTGAAGGCAGTACTAGTAGATTATGAGCAACCGATAGCGCTAGCCTGTAGCAAGATCAGTTGCTTCACCTTTCTACCCGGTCGTGGTAAAACTCAGTCCCTCGCTCCGTCCTTTCACCACGAAAACCGAAAGGGATCGGTGGTAAAACTGTACACAGACACAGCTCACAGCTGCTCCTCTCTGACACAGGCGCCGCACACAGCAACAGAGACAATCAGCTGCTGTACAGGTGAGATGCGTGTACGTAGCTCCTCCCGATTTGGAGGCTCTGACACACAAGCACGCAGCGACGGTAACACACACACACAACTTTACCACGTCGGGAAACACGCACACACCATGCCTGAAGTGCTGGTGACGTGCGCACAGCATCCAGGGAGCAGACATTGAGACAGTGGACTCTTCTAAGTACCTGGGTGTTCACCTGAACAGTAAACTGGACTGGAGTCACAACAATGATGCTCTTTACAGGAAAGGTCAGAGCAGACTACCTGCTGAGGAGACTCAGGGGGCGCTCCTGAAGACCTTCTGTGACTCTGTGGTGGCATCGGCCTTGTTCTAGTTGGAGCCGTGGCTGATCTACAGCTGAGAGGAAGCAGTTAGATCAGCTGACCAGGAAGGCTAGCTCTGTCTTAGGATGCCCCCTAGAGACAGTGCAGACAGTGGGAGACAGAAGAACTCTGACAAAAATAACATCAGTGTTAGACAACGTCTCCAGCGACAGGCTGCTGCATCCTGATGCAGGAAGGAGCGTTATCGTAGATCCTTCCTCCAGCAGCTGTTAAGACTGTAGAACCATCACTGCTCCCAACAGACTGCTGGAGGGTTTACATCCTGCTATATTTGCACAGTTTTTATACATAAAATATTGCACATCCCTCATAATAAGAACCCTGTTCAGTTTGATAGTTTAGTGATGTATCTGAACTGACTAAAGTGTTTACATCCTGCTATATTTGCACAGCTTCTTATGAACAACCAGTTTTTCATTCACATCCCTCATAACAGTAACCGTATTCAGTCTGATAGTTCTGACTTTATCTGGTAATGACTCTTGATGATTGTACATTGTTTTACTAGTATCTATGCTAGTATTAGTACATATTTTTTGTGCCATGACTTTTGTTGCTTTAAGTTTTATCTTTTATATATATATCCTTTTGTTCTTGTGTGAATTTGTTTTTTTTCTCTCTACTGGCCTGTAACTTGCTGCTGGTGCACCTGAATTTCCCCACTGAGGGACGATATAGGGCTTTTCTATTCTATTCTATTCTATTCTATTCTATTCTTTTCTATCAGCAACAAGCAGCTTATCGCTGTCTCACAAGTTCTCAATAATGACAGACAGGTACCGAAACAAGGCACCGTTTCACATCACGTGAGTTGGTTCTCAGTCGGTATTTCGGCGTAGGGGTGTGCCGATTCACTAAAAATCGATTAGTCATGATTTTAAATGCTCCAAATCGATTCCGATTCATAAGTGTTCAAAATCGATTATTTATATTTATTTTTATTTATTTAAAATTATGGGAACATAAATGCCGCCCGGACATTTTTTGGGGACGGACCGCCGGAAACAAGATGGCTTCCGCTTGTAGATCAACAGCGCGAAATTCATTCAGTAGGTATAAGGCAGGCGTCTGGAAATATTTTAGTTTTTATAATAACATGAACGGAAAAGACCAAGATGTATTCCCTGTTACGTGAAGAAAAGTAAAATATAATGATATGAACGTGCGTCAGAGCTTCATCACCCGTTAACACTGCGGGTAAACAGCAAATATTTGAGGAAGGATTCTAACTTTACACAGCTCCGAAAGGAAAAAGGATTTCCGTCCATATGATCTGTTAACAACCAGGACTTTCTGCTGTGATGCGGACGCTGGAGTCCAGGTAAGAACTTCTTAGACAGGAAGTTGTAAGTTTACCGTCCTGAGGCTGATGGCAGCAGTGATGATGAGAGGCTGTAGGAACACTTACTGCTGATGTTCACGTCTATACCCTGGAATTATTAGTTTACATTTATTTGATCAGTTTAACTGTCATTTCAAAACGTTTCCACCAGTGTTATTAGAGCTACTGTTAGTGAGTTTGTTAAAACTACTTTAATTGTGAGGAAATATATTTTATTTGATGGATTTAAATTTGGATATATATTTTTTATTGTTGCTGACTCGGTGAGATCTTGTATTTTTCAAAAGAAATAATCTAGAGCTGCTGGTACAAAAACTGTGAAGGTTGTAAAGGATTTAGGTTAAAGGAAGTTTAACTGATCACTAGAGGAACTTTTCCCCTGCAGATGTCAGCTTTTTGTACTATTAAGAGGATTTTATTTTTCTAATTACTTTGATAAAGCAAATATTTTACACTTTAGTTGTCAAAAGAGCATCTTTGTTGTTGTTTTGTTTCTATTTCTAACTCACCATGAAACATCATTTGGACGTGTTGGTGTTATTTGTGGTTTCACTAAAATAAAATATATTTCATTAAATTGTTTACATACCTCAATTAATGGAAACTAAATGGATTTAAAAGGAGAAAATAGCTATTCAAGGAAATGAAGGGGAAAAAATCCTAAATGGGGAAAAAAATGATGCGACAAAAAAATGTAAAAATTATTTTAAAATCGAATCGTTTTAAAATCGAATCGTAGCACCTGAATCGTAATCGAATCAAATCGTAAGGCACCCAAGAATGCACACCCCTACCACGGCGGTACCCATCCCTACTCCCATCTGAAAAGGAAAACCAGTATCGAACCGGAACCGAGCTCGGATCCCTCAAAACGAGGCCGAAATCTCCAGACCGTGGGTCAGTTTGAACACTGCTCATCCAGGTGTTTCCACATGTTGGAAATCTTTTATTATTAATATTTTAAGACAATATCCGTTAGAAATTGTGCATAAAAACAAATAAAATAATAAAGTCTGTATTTTAGGGTCTGTCCAGTTTTAGTCAGGGATATTTTTGTTTTTCAACAGTTTTGAACTGAAATGCAATTTAAATGCATTTTTTCATAAAATAAGCTTGAGTTTATAATATTAAAGTCCAGGTCTGTTATTTGATTCTGTCACCCAATTAAATTATTTTAAATAAAATTTATTTACGGTAAATTGTATTGTTAGTATAAGATGCAATTAATTGTGATTAATCAGTTACTAAGGCTGTAATTAGTTTGATTAATTTTTTAAATGGAGTCTCACCACAAAAAAAATAAATACACACACACACACACACACACACACACACACACACACACAGGTCCTTCTCAAAAAATTAGCATATTGTGATAAAGTTCATTATTTTCTGTAATGTACTGATAAACATTAGGCTTTCATATATTTTAGATTCTTTACACACAACTGAAGTAGTTCAAGCCTTTTATTGTTTTAATATTGATGATTTTGGCATACAGCTCATGAAAACCCAAAATTCATATCTCAAAAAATTAGCATAGATAGATGCCCTCAGCACTGTTTTTTACTCTTTTCGCCGTCATTTTAGCGTTAGCTTTAAAAAGTTTCGGTTGTAAACACTACAAAGGGCGTGGAAGCTTCAGCAGACGGGACGGTGGCTGAATTGGGTCACCGCGCCTAAACCGCGAACACGGTTTATTCACTGACATAATATAGTTTTTTAAAAACATGACGTAATTATTATTGTCAACATTTTTACCGGGGTTTACTGCTATACCGGTAACCGTGACAACCCTAGTCGTGTGATCAAGTCTGTCTATAAAAGCATCCTGTCATCTCAAATGAAATGAGATTCTTGTGATTGTAACTCTTGTGTGTGAATCTCCCTCTGCAGTGATGCTCTACTTTGAAGACCATCTAGATTTAGAAAAGCCTGTGAACATCATCTAAATGTAAACAGAGTCACATGTATGAATACATGACCTTTGTATCAGACTGATAACTGGTATTACTTCATCTAACTCAACCCAGAGTTTCTTCTTTCTACTCACATCCCACCTAGAGCGTTTTCTAAGTCATGGACTCTAAAGAGCTTTACACTACAGTCAGTCATTCATCCACACGCTGATGGCAGTGAGCTACATTCAAGGCCGCCTTAATGCACGGGCAAACCGGGGCAATGGCCAGGGGCCTACGATATCTAGGGGCCTATCATTTCAGGTGAAACAAAAAGAAAAAACCCATTGTTTTACAATTTGTCAGGTTTTCTGTCAATCAGCTCATTTAAGGCTGCTGATTGGTCCGAATTACAAGTGACCTACGTCCCCCACGTGATCCGTAAATGCCCATTGGACCATGAGCTCACCAGTCAAACAATTCAGATGATTTTGGGGCGTGTTCCTCAAGACGTAAAGAAACTTGAAAAAATGTCGGGAAAGAAATTTTAGAGCGATGCTCAGAAACGATATTGTCTCCATGAGACATTACAGAACATACCTAAGCTTACAGAATTGTTTAATCAGCCAATAAAAAGTTGGACAGAGTTCGTTCACGCACGCACCGGGCAGAGCCGCAGAGATGAAGCAGCGCCTGTCGGCCGCTCAGCAGGGACCCGCTGCCGGGGAGGAGGAGGAGACAGGTGCTCTGAGGACTTGGAGCAGCAGGTAGAAGATATTTATAATAATGATTCCTTCTGCTGGGGTGGGGGCATCGTCACTGTAACAATACGATCTTTCTGGGGGAAAAAAAAAAACCCACGAGATATATATACATACATATATATATATATATATATGTATCTGGAGTCTGGTTTCGGAGAGTCGACCAGCAGGCTCTCATTTTGTTTTTGTACTCGGGGAAAATCCTGCTGTGTTCAGACACCAAATAAAGTTCAGCACATCATGAATCAGTGGTGACTTTATAGAGTTTTACCTCAGTTTAAAATGATGTCGTCATGAAGGGACATCAGTTTTCTCAGAAACTACATCAGGTACAAAGATAATTCTTTGTTTTTACGTCCATCAGGTCCCAATCAGCCCAAATAGCAAAGAGAAATTAAAATGCAGTCATGAAAGAGTTCAGGTCTTAGGAGGTTAAAGAGAAGGTTCTTGCACTGACCTGCTGCTTATTGTTTCTGCTGTTATCACAGGTTGATGCTTGTGCAGAGGTTATGGTATATGGTGGTATTTTCACATCATTTTGTTATATTTTTTATAATGTTTAAATTTAAAATAGATCTGTTTGCTTTAATAATATATTTTCAGTTTTGAGCAGATTATTTATTTCCATCTAGATATAGAACACACACACACATATATGTATATATATATATATATATATATACACACACACACACATACATATATACCTATATATATATACTAGTGCTGGGCCGATATCGGCGTTAACGGCTGCGTTAACGCAAGACTCTTTATCGCACGACAAAAAAAATATCGGCGTTAATCTAAAGTTGGGTTCAGTAGATCTATACCTGGCGCGGATCTATACCTGGCGCGGATGAATACCTGGCGCGGATGAATACCTGGCGCGGATGTATGCCTGGCGCAGATGGGGTACCTGGGGGCGAGAACGACTCGACATCATCTGTAGGTAAGGTGCTGACATGGATAGAGCTTTGAAGCCGGTGTCGGGTTCGCTTCAGGGAAAATTTAATTTTAAAAAGCTTCCCAATGGAAAACTCGACAAGAGTAAAGTTGTTTGCACCTTCTGCAATGCCGAATTAGTTTATTGTAGGAGTTCTTCGAGTCTCAGGTACCACCTAAATGCAAAGCATCCCTTAGCTAGTGTGGAAAACTCCGGGCCAAGCACTGATGTGGCGCAGGGGAAGAGTCGTGTTCGTCAAACTACCATGGTCGAGTGCAACCGAGGCAAGACCGTCAGCAGTGCTCTATCAGCCAAGCTAACTAATCTCCTCGCTCAGTGGATTGCTACCAGCTGCCGGCCCATCAGCGTGGTCGAAGATGATGGGCTCGAGCTTCTCCTCCAGGCGGCCACAGGTGACGCATCTTACAAACTACCTGCGAGGCGAACTATCATGAGGAAAATACATGACCAGCACGCCGCAGAGAAAGCCGCAAAAGATGAGAAGTTGGCAGCAGAGACGTGCGTAGCACTGACTGGGGACCATTGGACATCTATCAATAACGATAACTACCTCGGCGTTACTGCACACCTCATCGATTCCAGCTGGGAACTTCACTCCTTCGCCTTAGGTAAGCTACATTATGTAATTTAAAATTTTATAATGAAGCAATATCACGAGAGGGAGTGCTGTTGTGCCCAATATCAGCACTTGTGTGAATTGGTCGCGATCAGAGCCTTCAAAAGTACTCACATTCAGTACTCAAGTAGAAGTATAGATAGGCTAAAATGACTTTTGTAGAGGTAGGAGTATCAACTGAAGCATTTTACTCAAGTATAAAAATACCAGTTGCAAAACTACTTAAAGTATAAAAGTAGAAGTACTGTAAGTACAGCTGCTTGGTGGGGATAACTCCGTATCCTGCTCTGTGGTTCTACCCGCCCTGTGCCACCTCCAGCATGCGATGAAGATCTCAGATGATGATCCTGCCTACACCGTAAAAAATACAACTAGTAATTGCTGATTTTGTTAAAGTTTTCAAATTAAACTGACTCAGAAATAAAGCTTTCCATTTACAACCCACAAAAGCTTGTCTGCCCAGCTTATATTTACCATTGTTGTCCTAACTCAAATTTTCTAAACAGTATAACAAAGATTTTTAAGTTTTGAGTAGATTTTTTGAGTCAAACTGGCAACCACTGGGAAACCCCGTAGATGACCCATGTGCTCATGTATACAGCCAGTTTAAACTAAACCAAACTGACTTTCTACTGAGCCTGAGCAGACCTGAACCTGTGATGCGAATCCCTCTATGTTTTCTGTACTGAAACTCCCTTAAGAAAACTTGATCAAACGTGGTCAAAGTTGGATGGGAAGTGAGTTTTTTCGACCTTTATGGATTTTTGCCTGCAGTTGGAGTGTAGTGTTTGCACATTTTCTGGACAGAAGCAGGAGCTGCCGACCATTTGCTCTAGCAGGTAAGCTAACTTGTTGTTTTAGACATTTCTACAAGTGCCTAACGACATAACTAGCCTTTCACCTACTTTTATGCTAAGGTTTTAGTTCAGAGCATTGGCCCAGCACATTCCCCTGCAAAAAGTAATGTTTGATACTGTTTAATGTTAAACATGTCTGAAATTCAGACTGACTTTCATCACTAAATGATATATCTCAGACTGGCTTTTTTACTGCACATCTGCTGTGGTAAAGCTTATTAGCTTATTACACATTTTGTAATCAGTTAATGTTAATCTTATGTGGAGACATGATGTTAACATGGACAAACAAACTCATATGCAGGGGCAGGCAGGCATCTTCATGCAGTAGCTTTCATGCATAAAGAGCGCTCATTAAGAAGCGCTCTTTATGCAAGTATTTTTATCAGTATTTTTCATGGTTAACTGGTGACTAAAATAGTGCACATTAATTTTCAGGTTGTGGTAAATGTGCTGACAAAGAACCTGACGGTCATACAGCAGAAGATGGAGCTGACATTTTTCCTCAGAGAGGTTGTTGAGTGTCAACCTATGGTATCTGAGGTCCAGGAGAGATGGCCTGCACCGTTTTCCTCTGAGGAGGTAAGGGTGACCTAATTTATTCACTAGTTATGTTATTCCAATTAGGCACAAGTTATACTAGATTGACTATAATTGAAGTAGTACAGTATTTGTTGGGGTAATCCATTGACAGACTTTATTATACCTTGCACTACCACTCCACTTTAAGCCCATACCAGTGTTACATCAAAATCTGTGACCCATTAGATTCTTTGACCTGTCCTGATATTCTCACCCTGAACATTTCACACCTATAGAAGTCCATTTCTGCCAGTACAAGAAAAGAGTCCCCATGCTAAATTGAAAATGCGAAAAACAAAGTCAATCTCATAATTTTGACTTGGCATAGATTTTTTCTTTTACTGGTGGAAATAGTGCTTTTATAGACTGAGATGGTCAGGGAAAAATACTAAGGCAGGTCATAGAATCTGATTGGTCACATATTTTGGTGCAACATAGAACTTGATAATAAGCATTTAAAAATACTGGGTTTTGTGGAGAGTGTTTCTATTCCTGTGCTAAAGACCTATTCATGAGAGCTTTTTGAAGCAGGTTCTGCTGTTGATAACAGTCAGACATGAACATGGTGCAGACTGCACAGGACAGCTACCCTGGAATTTTTCTGTGCTGAATAAATGACAATATTTTGTTGATTGTCTTGTTTAGATATGTGAAGAATTTCACCAAATCACAAGCAAAGACCTCCTGGGGACTTTCACAGCATCCCTTGACAAATGTGTGCCTGGCCTGCTGAAACTGTACCGGTCTAAGAAGGGAGCTCTGGGTGAGAAGATGGAAGACCTCCTGGATAAACTTGATGAACAGGTGAGTGAAGTGCTACTTAAAAGAGTATACTTTTCTCATAACNAATTGAAATGCTTATTTTCCACTGAATACTCTTTAGACATCTGACGTTGTGTCCCACTGAAAGACAGCAGCACTGAGAGGCCTGCCCATTTTCCTCTGAGAAGATTCAACAGAGGTTTTCCTGAAGTGCTTGGTAAGTACAAAAAAAGTTATGCAAGTAAAACTAATTCCTAATTCCAATGATATGTTTTAAAGAGTGAGTTCTTCCAAAATGGAACTATACACCTCCTCAGTGCAGACCAGGTCATTTTATGGTGAGGATTGCAGTTGTCTATAACTCTCACTCCCGTTTTTCTCCTGAGAAGCAGCTTGGTTAATGGGTGTTTATAGCAGAAAATACTATTGTGCAAAACTTATCACAAGGTTGATAGTTGAAAGCTACTATGTCATTAATTAAAGAAAAAAAAGCTTTTTCTTTATTAAAAGTCCAGGAGTTAAATGACTAGCATGGTACGGAGGTTTAAGTTTAAATCTGTAGAAATGTATTTTGTCTTTAGTTTTTTTTTTTGTTTTTTTTTTTTAGCTATTATTAATTCATCTGTTACTTTTCTTCAGGACACTGATATCCTGGAACCAGTGTTGAACGGTGCATCTGTAGCCATCCTCACCATCCTACAAGATGACGATGCGGGTACGTCTGTACGAGACCAGGCAGGTGTGTTGGAAGGGGACATCGTGCTGCATTACATTCCACACCTCTCTACTGCCTTGGCATACCTCTCTGGCCTACTGTATGCCCTCAACATTGATTATCCAAAACAGATGAGTTTTACCTTTGAAGCAATCTTTTTTGAGGTTGGTGGCCCTCGATGCTCACAGCGCATAAAGACTCTGAAAACAAAGCTTCTGCTGTGACTGTTAATGGGGAAGCCAGACATGACTTAAACTTGTGTTCTTTAGCCTGTTTAAGTGCATTGTTTTGAGTCATGTAAAAAAAAAGTAGTTAAACCCCTTTGCCTCTGATAAAGTCATTCACCTGTTACCAAGAGTTTCATATTTAGTGTTTGACCTGTTCAAACTCATTATTTTTCAAGTAAAACTAATGTATGTATGCAAAAAGAAAAAAACTTCTCATCTGTTTCAACTGTCATGATGATGGAAGATTTTAGTTTTAGAGGAACTGTTCCTTAACCCTCTTATTGTCCTTCATTCAAGGAACAAAGAAAAAGGAAAGAAGGAAAGGTTGTAGGGAGGAAGGAAAGGAAGAGGGGAAAAGGGAGGAAAGAAGGAAGGAGAGAGGTAGAAAAAAGAGGAAGTGGGGGGGAGAAAAGAGGGAGGAAGGAAGGAAGGAAAGAAAGNNGAGGGAAGAAGGAAAAACAGTAAAAACAGCATGGGTCATTTTGACCTGGTCGGACAATATGAAGGTTAAGTGGATAAATCATTATTAGAAAAGTCAACTTTAGTCAGAAGAATCAATGTTGTTGACAATGTATGTTGAGAATTTTTCAAGAAGTATTTTAAAAGATTTGTTAAAATGTTTCCACAGGGCAGAACTGCTGTTTTACCTGTTATTTTCCTGTTTGGTGGTAACATTTCTAAGAACTTTTACCTGCTCAAGTTCATCATTGTTGTGCCCATGAAAAATGTCAGTGTCTGGATACATAACTAATCATTGTAGCACCATTCTATTTAATGTGTAAGTGGTTACGTTCAGCTTTTACAAGACAGGGTGTGTGGATGAGTGACTGTAAGTTGCTGGATACCGTTTTCTTTCTTGACCTGACTAGTGACTAGTGACTACCCATGATATTCTGAAATGTACTTGAAGCACTGTTCAGCAAAATAAACAAGATTTCAGGTAACATTCATTTGTGCTTTGTTTTTTTCGATATCTATTAAATGAGCATTTTTAAAAATATAACTACAACAAATATTTTCCTTTATTTATAAAGGTAAATTTTCAACTCACTGGAGTAAAAATTGTATGTTTATTCAACAAGAATATCTGCATTTAGTGAAGGCAGAAATACATGGCATTGAAACTAGAATTTCTTAGTTGGGCTTCCAGGATTATCCTAATTAGGTGAACAAGAAGATTCAAGTTGGCAGAACTCTTGTCGGAACTTGAAAATATTAGTTAAGTCAACAACAGTGGGCAAAAGTTGAGAATACTCAAAAATCTCTTGCATCATGTTGCCTTGAAATTTTACGTTTTCGCAACTTAATTTTTTTTACAGTGTA
>SSNR01000674.1:170000-182564 GCA_006937965.1 Callopanchax toddi | reverse complement strand
CAGAAAACACGGAAAACCATGCCATGGGCCCTTTAATAAATACCTTTTAGTTCATCTGATGCCTTCTGCTCCTCCATTCCCACCTGCACTTTGCGTCCACCTGCTTTACTTACCATTACAACTACACCTAAATGCAGATTATACACAGCACTTAGAGTCTGTATAGTGGATAGATTGTTTAGTTTAATTTTAATGGTTCTTTTAAAACTGTTTTGTGATTATAATCTTCCTCCTCCTCCTGTGAGACTGGTGGGGCGGTGCCCCCTATTGACGGGCCGCCACTGGGAAGGACCTCTCTCTCGACCCAGGGTTTGCAAGCCACCCTTTTCTGATCGAGAACCATGGTCTCAGATTTGAAAGTGCTGATCTCATCCCAGCTGCTTGACACTCGGCTGTGAACCTCCCCAGCAAGAGCTGAAGGTCACAACTTGATGAAGCTAGGAGGACCACATCATCTGCATAAAGAAGAGATAACCATGAGAGATAGCCTTGAGATACCCAGGATGAATCTCCTCCACTCTCGGGGCTCCACCGCTGTGTAGTTGTTTTACTACCTCAGCAACTTCTGCCCAAGAGATTAGACAGTCCATCCCCTGGCCTCCTAGCTCTAGTTCCGAATGCGTATTTGTGGGACTGAGGAGCTCCTCAAATAATTCATCCACTGCCTGACTATAGTCCCTGTTAATGTCAGCAGCTTTCTGACATTTCAGAAGCAGCAGCTGCTCAGTTCTTCTCTAGCCTGAGAGAAGACGACACATCCCACCGTCAACTCGCTACACGGTGGTTTATAGATGCCGACTGCAAGCGGTAACGGGTCCAGCCCCGTCGCAGTCGAAGAAGCTGCTTACCCCTGAGAGCAGGAACCATCCGCCTGCCTCTCTAATCCAACCAGAATGGGTAAGACAGCCAGCAACCAGCTCACTAGCCATGGATTCCACTGACGTTGTATCCACGGACGTCTCCGCTTGGCCAGCGGGTTCAACACCTGTCAGGCCCCAGGTCGACCGAGGGGGATCCCCGCCTTCTCGTCGAACTCCATCAGCCGGAAGCGATCCAGGAACAAGGTCCAGTAATTTTCCATGACCTGGTAAAGCAGGCTACTTTGGTAATGCTAACCCTATAACACTAGGTCGCTCATCAAAGTAACCTCTCCACCTTATCCCTGATAACTAAACCCTTAAGCTAACTCCTTAGTCTTAATATCACACGAGACTCAAGTTCTAAACTCAGAAGATCAATTTAATAACATCTATCACTTAGTGAATGCTATCAACTTGCTACCTCAGATGCTAATCTGTTTACAAATGTTCGTCAGCTTTTATAATAAATATTGAATATATTTATTCCTGACTCAGCTTCCATTCGTCAACTAACAGGTACATAATTACTCACTGCGATTAATAGAACCTAGAATTTCCTGCTTTTATCACAAACAGTTGTTTAAACCCAGGTATCCGGAGCAAACAGGCTCTCGGTTCAAAACCTCGGCAGCTGAAGTGAGCCGGCAGAAGGTGAGTAATAAACATAGCGTTTATATACACTATATGTGGCAAAACGACCACTTATTACCACTACATGTGGCACTTATTACCACATGTAGTGTGGTCGGTAATAAGTGGTCGGTAATAAGTGAAAGGAGGCAAACCTGCTAAAGTCCCTGACATTAACCCTGTTATAGCACTTTGAAATGCTTAAAATAATAAAATGTTTACCTTGGATAGTCGATACTCGCTGGAACTGCTGGTCTTTTCACTGGAGCCGAGTTTTTTCCGTGTCCCACTTGCTAATTCCCCGGCGAATTGTGTGAGAGAGTTCGGTTCCTGCCACTGTGACCGCTCTTTTCGGAAGAGTGGCGGCTATCCGTCTTGAATGCAAAATGACCGTTAACTATAGTAACTTACTGTAAATTTGAAATTACAATATTATACTGTAAATATGGTACCATGTGACCTAAAACTTGTCTGATGCAATACCAAATACAGTTACTTACTGTAAAGAAACACTTTTACAGCAAATTACAGTAAAAAAAAAAAATGAAATAACTAACAGTTTAGAGTAACTTACTGTAATTTCAAAAGCTACAGTAACAAACTGTAAACAAAATAACATGTGACTTAAAACTCCCATGATGCAATGGAAATTACAGTTATTAACAGTAAAATAGTTTTACAGTTTAGTACTGTATGATATGTGGTAAATTACTGTTAAAATTACAGCCATGACTAACAGTGTAGGTCTTCCCTTTGAACCAGAAAGAATCTAGATATCCTGCATAATAATTAGGTTAGTGAAGGTAGCTAACAGTGATTAGCATTAAAACCGACAAAACTAAGCTAATAACCTTGCAGAAGTGTGTTCGTATTATAACAATAAAATCAGGTTATATTACGCTACAATGCACTTTACGGGATGTTCATGAACGCACCGCGCAGCAACACATAAACAAACATGGAGGCAGACGGTAGTGGACGCGTTTTAGACCAGAGTCAACAGGATAACCAGCTAACTCAAACCGAGGAGCTTGTAACTAAAAGAGGGACAGCTTCTGTCTCATGGATGTGGTTTAAATATAAAAAGACCGACGTGGACCAGACAGCAGCTGTTTGTAAAGTTCGCCGGCTCTCGGTCCCAACAACGGACTCCGACGCCACTAATATATTTTATCACCTGCACAAAAACCATGTTGAAGATACAGAGACAGTCAACGAGCAAAAGCTGCAAAAGCAGCGTCGAGTGTTGGAGTAAGAGCTCAGAATAAACTCCAGACGCTGATCAGCTTTTTACCTGCAGCACGTCATGTAGCAGCCAGCTGAGCAGGATGGAAGGAGGTTACTGCTGCTGTTACCAGGTACATCTACAAAGATATGGCTCTAATCTACACGGTGGAGAAACCTGAGTTTAGTGACTCGTGGTGACGTAGTCGCGCCGACTGGAATTGATTTTTTTTTGCGCCGACTGGAATTGATAAGGGAATCGTTAGCAAAAATGGCAAACGATTCCAAGGGATTGAAACACTGGGAACCGGTTCTCATTAAGAACCGGTTTTCGATTCCCATCCCTAGACTCAGGTCACAAAGTGATTCAGTAGAGATGCTAAAATTCAACCTGACTGACATCCAACAAAACAAGAACATCAAACAGTTCTAGACAGCCGGACTGAGCTAAACGCCAGCGTTTCCTGCCTTTAGCATGACACTAACATGTTTATAACTCAGGGGGTCAGTCCTCAGGACTCTGTTGACCCTCCTCCAGCAGACGGTCCAGACTCCAGTCTCTCTGATGTCTCCAGCTCGTCTCTCCTCTCTCTGGACACTTTGGTCCGTTTCTCTTTCAGCTCCATCAGGTTGGATGAAGCGTCGCTGCAGCCGTGTTCAGATCTCTCCAAAGACTCAGTGGGTTCAGGTCTGGACTCAGACTGGGACACTAGAGGACATTCAGAGTAGTCCTGAAGACACTCCTTTGAGATCCTGGCTGTGTGCTCAGGGTGGTTGTCCTGGCTCCAGTCTGAGGTCCAGGGCGCTCTGGATCAGGTCTTCATCCAGACCCTCTATCCTGACTAGTCTCCAGTTCCCCTCAGCCTGATGCTGCCTCCACCATGCTTCACTGTAGGGATGCTGTTGTCATGGTGATGAGCGCTGCCTGGTTTCCTCCTGACTTTCACACCAAAGAGTTCAGTCTTTGTCTCATCAGACCAGAGAGTTTAGTTCCTCGTGGTCTGAGAGTCCTTCAGGGGTCTTTAGGTAAACTCCAGGTGGGCTGCCATGTCCATTTACTAAGGAGTGTCTTCAGTCTGGACTCTACCATACAGGTCTGATTGGTGGACTGCTGCAGAGATGGTTGTCCTTCTGGAAGGTTCTCCTCTCTCACAGAGGAACTGGAGCTCTGACAGAGACCATCAGGTTCTTGGTCTCCTCCCTGACTCAGACCCTTCTCCCTGATCTCTCAGTTTAGATGACCAGCAGCTCTAGAAGAGTCCTGCGGGTTTAGAACTTCTTCCACTTCCAGATGATGGAGACCACTGAGCTCACTGGGACCTTCAGAGCAGCAGAAATGTTTCTGTAACCTCAACAGAGACACTCCTGTCTCTGAGGTCTACAGACGATTCCTCTGACTGGTCTGTGCCCTGACATGCTCTGTCCACTGGGACCTTCTGGACAGGTGAGAGTCTTTACCCATCAGGTCTAGTCAGCTGGATTTACCACAGGTTGATCCAGTGACGCTTCAGGAACATCTGAAGATGATCAGTGGAAACAGGATGACATACCTATAACTTTAGGTCTGTAATAGTTGTGGTAGCATGAATAAAATAAAAGTTACTTTTATTGTGTAAACCACTTTAGAAAACCAAACATTGTGCTGATCCATCAGCCTGGACCCCTGTAGTGGTCGCTTCACGGTGCAGAGTAGGGTTGTCACGGTTACCGGTAAACCTCGGTAAAAATGTTGACCATAATAATAATCGTCATGTTTTTGAAAAACGATATTATCTCGGTGGGTTTACCGTGTTCGGGGTTTTGGTGCGCGGTGAGCCTCAACAGCCACCGTACGCTGCTGAGGTTTCCACGCATGCGCACTTTGTAGTTTACCCCCTCTAAAACTTTGTTGAAGGAGCTGAAATTGAAACGATGGCTGACGAAGGAGACGATGCTGAGGACATCTATCCGCCCTCAAAGAAAACAAAGTTGGAAGTATGGGCGTATTTTGGTTATTTAAAGAATGCTGTAACGCCACCAAATGCGTTACTACCTCTGAACTTTGACCTCTAGAATCATCAAAAATAATAACCATCTTTTTCCTAATAACTTGGAATAAAATGACTCTTATTATGTTAACCTGGATTAACATTCCCAGATCAAGGACGTTTCTCCAGAAGACTCACTGGATTTCCACCCTTTAGTTAATAATAACTCAAAGACTTCCAGACGTCTCCTTCTAAACGTCATTACTCTTAATCAAACTGTTTAAAATGTCTTAATGTGATTAATGCATTTTCTTCCAGTATTAATGAATGTCTGATCCATACATCAGTATTATTTCACATACATACTGATAAAGGTGATGACTACTACGTCACTCATTACTTCACCCAAACAACCAATAAGAGTTAGTGGGTTGAGTCACGTGAATTAATAACTCCTCATTGGCCCACGTTTCATTTAGATTCCTCCTTTAGTACTTCCGACCCCGGAAGCTACAGAGAGCGGTTCTGGTCCTGACACGAACCAGACGACACGCTCAGCTGTCAACCTCTACACAGCTGACGCTAGCTGCCGGCTCACCCGGAGACGGTTCTCTCAGCCCGTCTGAGCCGATGAAACCAGCTTCCCTCTGAGGTCAGACACCTTCAGTCTGACGCTCCGTTATGGGAATGCCAGCCCTCGACGCTCCCTGCCAGAGATGGGTTCACTAAGCTTCGTATCCCCGGACAACACCGTGGCCTTCGGCGGTCCTCGACCCCCGCAGCCGTCTGATCCTGACCGAGGAGGGAACACCACCTCCGCACTGTCTCATCCGACCCCAGCGGTGATGATCCATCGAACGCAGCTAAGTCCCACAACTCTGGTAAAGCTTAAAGGCCTCTTGATAAAAGCTAACAACTTTAGCTCACTCAAACTAGTAACTGATCCATCCGTAACTAGGACCCTCCATTAGAACCCTTAATCTAAATTAAGTAAATCCCTAGTCTCCTAAATTCATCACGAGACTCAGGCTACTAAAACTTATTTAAGATTCAATTCAGAACACCTTACCATCGTGAATGACTTAATGCTGACTACCTGCTAACTACCTCTTTCTTATCTGTGATATCTGTCATATGTCTTTCTTAATAAAATTATGAAGTCTAGTTCCATGACTCAAGCTTCTATTCGTCAATATAAAAGGTCCAACTAGCTCCCTGTAATTAAAGAACCTAGAGAAATATCCCCGTTCAGACACTAAAAGAGTGATAGTGTCAAAGGGTCACCCTTTGGATAAAACTAGCAAAACTCCACTAGTGTTCATACGGAAGGTGTAGAATAAAACCCAGGTTTTATAACGCTACAATGCAGAGGGACAGTTGGTTGAAGACGGCTATCCTGTTTGCAAAACGTGCAGGAAAAAGGTGTTCGCGAAAGGCAGTAACACGTCAAATCTCATGGCGCATCTTTGCGACCATCACCCGCAACTCTGCAGCCAATGCAAGGTAAGCTAACGTTAGCGTTTTAGCTAAAATACATGATGTGAGGACTTTAAGTTGAGGGAGAATGCAACGAGTCGCCCTATTTTGCAGCCGTAGTGCCCGCCCACTGCCAACATAAACCTTGTCGCGGACACCCATAATTGAAATGATGCTATTCATCATTACGCGGCTCCCAGAGGTCTAAATGTAACAGGTTTCTGGCTGGCACTATAATAGTTTATATAATACCCTCAAAATGATCGACAATGCATGTTATGAAATATTTGCATCAATAAATAAGATACTTTGAACTTCCTATAATATGCCCTGTATACTGATATGAATAGTTGAAGATAATAATGATTCATAATTTCATAACAATATTGTGTGTGTGTTTTATATATATATATATATATATATATATATATATATATATATATATATATATATATATATATATATATATATGTATATATAATTTCTGTTTACAGAAAGGAGTGGGACAGGCAGCGAGACAAAGGAGTACTGCTACTGGATCATCAGTGACACAGACACTTGAGCAAGCATTCCAAAAGCAGACTGCTTATTCGCCTTCATCCCACAAGGCTCAAGAAGTGACTGAAGCAATCGCCTACTGCATAGCAAAAGACATGATGCCTTTCCGGAGAGTTGAGAGGCCTGGCTTTCTGAGGATGATGAAGGTTGCTGTACCTCATTACAAAGTGCCTACACGCAATTATTTTTCAAAGACTGAAATCCCAAAGATGTACAACAAAGTCAAAGCTGATATTAAGAAGAGTTTGACTCAGGGTGAATTCTTTGCTGAAACAACTGAGCTCTGGACCAGTGAAAGAGGGGGTGGCTTTACTGTTCATGATCTCACCCTAGACTGGCAACTGGAAGCACACTGCTTAGAAACCCAGTTTTTTTCCAGAAGATCACACTGCTTTAAACATTACAGAGTTTTTTGACAATATGTTGGAGGAGTGGGAGATAAACAAGACAGATCTGGTCTCCATAACCACAGATAATGCAACCAACATGACCAAGGCCTTTGAAGAGTTTCCAGATCTGTGGCTTGGATGCTTTGGTCACAATCTGAACCTCAAAGGCTCTGAAAATACAGAGAGTTGAAACAGCAGTCAGGACCTGTCGTCATCTAGTCCAAGGCTTCTCACGGAGCTGGAAGAGAAAGAAAAGCAAGCTGCCCTCACCTCGCCACTGAAGGCTCTCATCCATGGCGTTGTGACCCGATGGGATCTACATACAAGATGCTTGAGCGATTCATCAGGCAGCAGCAGGCAGTCTGTGCTACACTGGCTACAGAAAGAGGAGTTTGGCACCTGATGCCCAAGGATACCGATACTGATATACTGGTCATGGAGCAAGTCTGCCAGCTCCTCGAACCCCTGAGCAAGTTTACAGATGCACTTTGCTCAGAGACACGAGTAACTTTATCAGCCATTAAGCCGGTCCTTGACCACATCACTGGTGATGTCCTGGAGGAAAAAGAAGAGGATCCAGCCCTGACCAAGCAGATGAAACAGGCAATGAGAGAAGACCTAAACAGCAGGTACACAGAGAAAGCAAAGGATGTCATGCAGATGGCTTGTTTCACTGACCCCAGGTTCAAAACTAACTTCTTAGATGCCCCTGTGGATGATGTAGTTGACCGCTGTGTTCAGGAGGCCTTGAAGCTGACACCTGTACAAATCAGGCAGGAACCACAAAGCACCAGCAGTACCTCCACAGCAGCATCAGGAGGGAAAGGCTTAGCTGGGTTACTAAAAGAGATGACCTCAACAAGGCAGCAGCCATCTGAAGAGAGTTCAGGTCCAGCCACCCCAGATGATAAAGCGAAGGAGGAAGTCAAGGTCTACTTGTCTCTGCCATCCATTCTAGCTGATGATGATGATCCACTGGTGTGGTGGAGGGGCCATGCTGCAGAGCTGCCTCATCTTGCCAGGCTGGCAAAAAAGCTTTTGTGTATCCCAGCAACCAGAGTTCCATCAGAGAGAATATTCAGTGCCAGCGGATACATCGTTTCCCCTCTTAGATCACTTCTTAAACCAGACAAGGTAAATATGTTGACATTTTTGCATTTCAACCTCCAGTAAATGAGAAGCATACAGTCATGATGCTGTCTGCTGGATCAGCAGCATCTTATTGTTGGTGATGGAGACGTACTATAGTTCCATGCCACTAGTTTGTTTACTTTTTTATTGCCATCTATACTTGAACATTTGAATTTGATTACATCTTGTAGTAGTTATTTTTGTAATTTGTTTAAAGTATTTTATTTATTTTAAATGCACATTTTTTGACGGTTGATTTATTTTATACAGTGCTTGAGTCAAGTGTGGACTGGAGTTTTAGATTTTATTTAGGATGGTGAAAAAAACAAGTATACGATAAGACAAGGGGGTGTTTCTTTGATTTGTTTACATATTGTTTGTGTCTTGAATATTTGGATTTGTTTAATTAAAACTTGCACTACTGTAACATGTTCCTGACAAAGAAGCTATCTGCATGCTCAACCCTTGTTCCTTTTTTACTTTGATGTAAAAAGTAGCACTTTTGATACGACTTTGTGTTATTAATAAACACTTTTAAACTTTTTCTAAACTATTTCAGTTTTTGTGTGACTATCAATGCTTTCTGAACATATTCAACACAATCCTTTAAAAAAACACGATAATACCAAAAACCGTGATAATTTTGGTCACAATAACCGTGATGTTAAATTTTCATACCGCGACAACCCTAGTGCAGAGCAGTAAATAGTCCCAGTGACACCGGCTCCTTCCCAGGAGAAACAATGAGGAAGAAAAAGAAGAAGAGAAGCAGAACCATCAAATATCAATGTCATTCTTTACATACCTATACTAGAGCAAGAATAAATATCTCAGAATGTTGCTGTAGATTTCTGGAAATAGACTAAAAGTAACTCCTAATCTCATTCCAGTGAGGGCGTAGACTGGAGGTGACGTGTCTCCACCGATAACTGGATCCAAGGGTGCAGAAGTACAGTAGTGATGCATCCCCACCACTAATACAAGCAGACCAGCATTCAGGATATGCTCCGTCTCATTTTCAAGATTTATTTCTTCCAACTCTGGAGAGGTGACACAAAACTCCTTGTATTCAGCTTATGCTGGGCTTACACCTAAAGACTCTGACAAGATTTTGTAAAGACTCTAAAAGATTATCAGCTCACATCTAAAGACTCGGGTTAACAGTCTTTAGTCCTAGACTAGTCTCAGACTAAAGACTTTATAAAGACTGAATCTTGTAGGAACACTAATTACAAGACTGCAACTAGATTATGTCAGGATTTCATTGCCGCAAAATTCCTCCCATCATGCTCTGCAGAAGTTAAAAATGGAGGAGAAGCAGCTTTTAGCTACTTTAGCTTTTGCCACTGCAGTCGTTTGTAGTGAGTTGCGTTCCTCCTTTTCAACAGTCCATTTTCGTTGAGCTCTTCTTTCCACGTCTGTAGTCATGTTTTGTTGGGTTATGACTGACAGGGCTTCCTGGTTCTGCAGTGAGAACGAATCCTATTGGTTCTTGCTTGTTGTACGTCACTACAACTACGCTCTGACTGCAAAAAATATCTAGCAGGTTGGATATGAAAGACTGGAGAAAGACTGGCATAAATCGGGTCGCCGACTGCAGATTATCCCCTTACATCTAACAACCGCGACAACGGGAGTGCGCAGAGACTCCGATAAGATTCCTAAAGACTGGCAGTCTTTAGTCTGCGACCGTGAAAATCGTTAGGTGTAAGCCCAGTCTAAAGCAGAGGTAGGGAACCTCTGGCCTCCAGACCCTCCTATAGAGCTTTCCTCTCTTCCGTGGGAGAGAATGTCAAAACAGTTATAAATACATCCACTCACAAGGAGGAAAGAGGAACTGATGCTCCAGCTGGGTTATTCTTAGTTATCAGTGATAATCACATCACTGCTTTTATCCATGGTGACATGCAGATTTCCATTAACAGGACCAACAGGTCTCACAGACTGCTCCACTTTCAAATCTAGTCTCTCACTCACTCCTGACTTACCTTGTCCTTCCCACTACAACAGAAGCCCGCCTGCAGAAACAATGAAGTTAGAGATTAAGAATTAGATCAATGCAATAAAAAACCTTAATATGCTAAATATGTCTGTAATTAATTTATTCACTAATAATGTGATCATTTACAAGTGGAAACAGATGTTTAGATCAATGTTCCAAGCTTTGCAGTGTGTCTTATGTGATTCTCAATTCAGCTTCCTGGTACAGTCTCAATCTTTTAATCTGAGCAGAATGAGAGTCGTCGTTTTCCAGAGTTACTGGTTCTGTTCAAAATAAAAACAAGAAGTGATACGTTCTGCTACTTTTGATTATTTTAATATTGTCGTATTTTCCTTTCTACAAAATGAAGACAAACACACTCATCTATAAACCGTTTAGCTACAGAAGTACACACACACACACACACACACACACACACACACACACACACACAGTGGTGTGATGTTCGTGAACGAATCAGATCTTTAGAAAGGCTCTTCACTGTGAATGAGGAGACTCAGTTCCTTGCAGAGAACCAAACAAGAACAAACAGTTTCCCATGACGTGTAGCTGCGTCTGACTGTTGATGCTCAGAGTGTGCTGATTTCTGCAGTCAGCCATGAAAACTCCTCCAACCACACCTTTAAATCCACCATGTTGACCTATTTTAACGAGCTTCCTCCACGCTGTATTTTTCATTGCAGGATGCAGTTGACTTCACTCTGACGGAGTCAAAGTTCAGCAGACACGTTTTTACACTTTCACCGCTGAGCGCCGGTACAGGTTGAGAGGAGGGGAGACGCGACGCTGCAGAGTGTCTGCAGGCTGCAGATCAGCTGTGAAAGGCGTTGATCAGACTTGGCAGATCACGCTATTTTCATGGACATCACCTGATTCTGATCAGAGGCTGAAGCAACACTTTAGAACGCCTCCACACATTCTCCAATGGTTGTGCGGTGACGCAAACACTTCTGGTGCAGACCTGCCAACCTTGTCAAAGTGTTTGAGGACCACTTGTGATGTGCAGCTTTTTCTCACAGACTTTTGCAACTCTGTTGCTTTGCAGGCAGCAATTTCCCCATTCACTGCTGGAAAGTGGTTATAAAATACTGTTAATAAAGAAAATATAGACATGTTGCACTCATCAACAGAAAAACAACAACTGCTATGTCGTTATCATGTTTTTTGCCCTCCACATGGCATCAACAGTATGCAACACACACACACACACACACACACACACACACACACACACACACACACACACACACACACACACACACACTTACTTTACCTTTTAAGCGCTGCGTGAGGCAGAGGGAGGAGGAGGGGAGTGGGGATTTTACGGTTCTAGACTCGTTAGATAGTTCTCTGCTTTCCTACAACGACTGGTTGAAGCTGCTTCCCCACGCTGCTGCATCGCGTTGTCAGACATGAGCATGTACACATTTGCCACAGAACTCTCATGTCTGCTGCAGCTTTTTGTGTAGTTTAGTGGGGCGAGTCCTACCAGCGTATTTAGATGTCAAATTGCGTAGTTGCTATGTAAAATGCGTACAGGTTGGCAGGTCCGCTGGTGGATTCTTTTTCCAGACGGCGGCCTGAGAATCAAAACTAGGAAACCAAATTTAAAAATTTGAATGATTCGTAAAAAACTGACAGCAATTCCCGGTTCCAATCTATGCCCAACCCTAACAAGCAAGAACACTCTTCAAATGTGGCCTGTACTCTTAATGAAACCACTTTAACAGTTTTCTTTGAATCAGGGACGATTCCTGTAGAAAGTGACAGATTACAGATAGAAGTGAATGCATCAATAACAGATTCTATTACAGTTTTAACAGTCATCTGTTACGGTCCAGCACCTCGGACAGCGCCGGTGCCCTGCCGACCTCCTCCCTCTCGCTCAAGCCAGAAGCATGTCTGAGAGTGCTTTTGGTCTGAGGACTTTTTGTCTGAGGACTGAGGACTTTTGGTCTGAGGACTTTTTGTCTGAGGACTGAGGACTTTTTATCTTAGGACTGAGGACTTTTGGTCTGAGGACTGAGGACTTTTGGTCTGAGGACTTTTTGTCTAAGGACTGAGGACTTTTTGTCTGAGGACTGAGGACTTTTTGTCTGAGGACTGAGGACTTTTAGTCTGAGGACTGAGGACTTTTTGTCTGAAGACTGAGGACTTTTGGTCTGAAGACTTTTTGTCTGAAGACTGAGGACTTTTTGTCTGAGGACTTTTTGTCTTAAGACTGAGGACTTTTGGTCTGAGAACTGAGGACTTTTTGTGTGAAGACTGAGGACTTTTTGTCTGAGGACTGAGGACTTTTTGTCTGAGGACTGAGGACTTTTGGTCTG
>SSNR01000674.1:140746-169370 GCA_006937965.1 Callopanchax toddi | reverse complement strand
TCTGAGACCTGAGGACTTTTTGTCTGAGGACTGAGGACTTTTTGTCTGAGGACTGAGAACTTTTTGTCTGAGACCTGAGGACTTTTTGTCTTAGACCTGAGGACTTTTTGTCTGAGACCTGAGGACTTTTTTTCTGAGACCTGAGGACTTTTTGTCTGAGGACTGAGGACTTTTTGTCTGAGGACTGAGAACTTTTTGTCTGAGACCTGAGGACTTTTTGTCTGAGGACTGAGGACTTTTTGTCTGAGACCTGAGGACTTTTTGTCTGAGACCTGAGGACTTTTTGTCTGAGGACTGAGGACTTTTTGTCTGAGACCTGAGGACTTTTTGTCTGAGACCTGAGGACTTTTTGTCTGAGGACTGAGGACTTTTTGGCTGAGGACTTTTGGTCTGAGGACTGAGGACTTTTTGTCTGAGGACTGAGAACTTTTTGTCTGAGACCTGAGGACTTTTTTCTGAGACCTGAGGACTTTTTGTCTGAGGACTGTGGACTTTTTGTCTGAGACCTGAGGACTTTTTTCTGAGACCTGAGGACTTTTTGTCTGAGGACTGAGGACTTTTTGTCTGAGGACTGAGAACTTTTTGTCTGAGACCTGAGGACTTTTTGTCTTAGACCTGAGGACTTTTTGTCTGAGACCTGAGGACTTTTTGTCTCAGGACTGAGGACTTTTTGTCTGAGGACTGAGGAGTTTTGGTCTGAGGTCTGAGGACTTTTTGTCTGAGAACTGAGGACCTTTTGTCTGAGGACTGAGGACTTTTTGTCTCAGGACTGAGGACTTTTTGTCTGCACCGTCGCGTCTCCCCTCCTCTCAACCTGTACCGGCGCTCAGCGGTGAAAGTGTAAATAAACGTGTCTGCTGACAAAAAGTCAGGACTGAGGACTTTTTGTCTGAGACCTGAGGATGTCCTAAACTGTACACCGTAGTTTATCCCAGCCTCAGTCCTTCCTGCTTCACTTCACCCACAGCCGTCAGCAGCTGCTCTTCCTGGTGGAGAATCCTGGTCCTGGCCTGGAGCTCGGTCGACTGGCGCAGGAGCCCAAGCTTCGCTCAAGTTCCACTCAGGAGCTGCTCACTGGCTCTGTAGGTTGATGACTTCATTCTTAAACAGGGTTTATCTGAAATACCTTAATTTAACCTCTTTAAACCATCAGAACTATCTGATTCATGGTTTAATGTTTCAGCATTTCACACGTTTCACATTAATACTGGTATATTAATCATGACTTTTAATGAGTTAAAAAGAAAAGAAGTTTAAAATCAAGGGGGCCCCAGAAGAAAAAGTTTGGGAACCAGTGCTCTACACTATGTGTGTAAGCCACAGGTGGACAGCTTTACCAGAGAGAGACAGAGAGCTACCTCAGACCAAACTTCGTCCTGCCCAAGTGAATCTGATCGCTAGAGGTCATCAGAGGTCACCAAGTCATGAGAAGGACTTCCTTGGAACTCGTAGAGACCAGAGTTCTCCAGGCAGCCTGGATCTGGTAGACTGAACCTTGGCTTGACTGGTGTCAGATTTGAATCATAATTAGTGCCAATCACATATTAGGATCAAATGAAAAGAATATCCATAAATTTATGAATATTACTTCAGTTGATCGTTTTAGTATCTGATAGACAACTTTTTAAAATGTACATTATTACATGTCAGTTCAGTTTTTTTAATTCAGTCAATCTGAAGGCCCCAGTGTTGTTGATTAGTCTTTTAATCTTGTTTATGAAAGCCCTGATATTCACGTGCACCACCACCATTCACCACTGTGTTTAATGTTGACTTCAGAAGCAATTCTCATGGAGCTAAATGGAACAAACCATTTGATGAAATTGTTCAAATAAAAACAAAAGAAAAACAGTCAGGAAGAGTTTCAATTTACAGCTGATGACCTCATCCACAGACAGCAACCCCCAATGTTTGGAACCCCCCCCCCCCCCCACCCGTGGCCTCCTTCTTGGATAGACATCTGACCCTTTCAGATTTGTAATTGAGTACCCCTGCTATAAACGGTATATTAGCAAATACTGGCTCAAAGAAACGATTTACAAATATGAAAAAGTTACATAGTGTGCCATTAATATTACTCATCAAAACGAGGTTGTCCCAGACGAAGCATGAGAAGGTGGTTTAGGTTTTGTTTATAGGTGCATCTTTCAGATAAATTCAAATACACTGTCAAATATGGTAATTTTAAAATCAGACGACTCATTTGCATCCGGCTGAGCGCCCTCTCCATGAAAACACACATCTGCTTGTGTTGCTGTTGAGGAGCAGCAGAAGGGAGACTCTGAGGCCAGGTGTGATTGTTGTCCTTTGACCTTGGAGATCTAGAAACTTGTCTCTGATATTCTAAACACAGCATGTTGTGATGACAGCTCGTTTCCTGACCCCGAAGTTTCCCGCTGTTAAAAGAGGAACATATCTGAAACATTCACTGGTTTCATTTAATCCTTTAAGCACTGGTTGGAACTGTGTCCTGATTTAAAAGGATCATTATGAAGTAACGTTATTCATGATGCTCATGGTGCTGCAGTACTGTAGTGTGGTCCTTCAAACTAAACAGTCTGATATTAAACACTAGAGCAGGGCCAGACTCCAGTCTGGTCTGGACCCAGGGTCGGTTCTGTCTGGACCACACAGTAAATCCAGGACCTGTCTATGGGAAGGGGGCGCATCCGGGCAGATGTGTAAACACCGCTGAGGAGCTACCACGGGCCTGAGACAAACTCAGTACCCAGCATGCCCCTCTGCCTGAACGGGACTGCACCATGCGTGGGACAGAACTCCGTTTGGAGCAGGTTGCTCGTCCACAGCAAACCCTTGGTGCAGAACACTGGCCCCTCCCCCTCCCCCATGTTAGTAGAGAGAATATGTAAGAGTATCTAGGTTTGTGATTCAAAGAACAGAACTGGTAAAGTTGTATTATATATGGGGTTAGGTGGAGTTGGTGTTATACGTTTGATTGTTTAGCTTTTATAGAAAAGAGAAAAGATGTAGGGGTTGTGTTAATTGCAGTTAATGAATTACAGCCATATTTAGCATGTTAAGTTTTATAATCGCAATAATTACATTTTTAATGTTTAACTTTACTGTTACTGCAGGTGTGTGTGTGTGTGTGTGTGTGTGTGTGCTGGTGGTATTGCACTGCAGCGTGTGTATGTCCCTGTCAGTCTCCTTAAAGCTGCACTCGGTAGGTTGGTAACCAAGCTAGGTATCACTAGCTCATTTACACAAACACGTCTCGGAGCTCTCAGCCCTCCCGTCGGGTATAATCGGTAGGCTAGCCTCTTCCGACATGCGACTGCTCATTGCCTCAGTAACAATAAAGAGCAGAAATCCAGCTGTTAAAACGTTCCCCCTCGTTCCTCTTTCTACGTCCAAACGTTTTTAGCTTCCTGCTAGCTGAAAAGGTGTTTTTCTTTTTGGGACTCTGGTATTTGTTCCTAAAATTGAAGCGCTAACTGCCGGTGTAGGTACCACGTCTACTCGGCCTGCCAGATCTGCTCGGGGCCTGCGCCTGACCATTACGTAACACTAGCTGATTGGCTGAACGTATGACTAACGTAAGTGACGTCAACACGTTCGTAAATGTTACGTATGCACATTGACGCTGAAGCTTTTGATTGGTTCGGACATTCGTTTGTAGTCCTTCTTCACTGGAGTAAAAACTACAACTTCTTTTGAACGAATCTTTAGATTTCTTTACATCATAACTATTGAAATACTGTATACAGAAGAATCCTACATTTATACAAAAGGCCAGGCCTGCTAAATATATAAATACATTTAAAACATTCACATATGAGAACTGTTGTGCTTATTTGGCGCAGTCTGATGTTGATTTGATGTAGTTTCAAAACAAAGACATCGTGTTTTTATTAACAAACTACAGACGGTCAGAAGAATCATGTATTTAATAACAAACCTGATGAACTCTTTCCAAAACCTGTGTGAATGAACAATATCGATAGGGGTTTACAGCGTATTTTGTCCGAGTGGCTTTGCCGTAGTGTGACGTCGTCGGTAGGAGAAGGACCCCGAGTCGATCTGGCAGCCCGAGCAGACCGGGTACCTTCACCGGCTGTTTCTGTCCTTCTCTCACTTCCTGGATGTTCTGCTTTCCAATCATTGCTTTCGGTCCAAAACGTCTGATTGGCTGAGGTTTTTAGAGAACTGCGGGACAACCAGGTCATTGATTTCTTTCTTTTTTTTAATCGCCACAATATATTTTTAGCTGTACTATGTCAGACTGTTGTTAAGAAGCAGGAAGAAAAAAGGTTTTAAGCTACATTGTTTACCAATCTACTGAGTGCAGCTTTAAGTCAAGTCAACCGTTATTTATAGAACACATTTCCTGCATGGCAACACCTTGTGCTTAAAGCTGATAAGTGGATTATTTTTCTCTGTATCAAAGTGTTCTAAATGTTCTAAATGATATTTCAGGTCTAAACTATGATCTATGGGTTGAGTTCCACAACATCTGTCATTCTGATGAAGACCCTCCTTCCTCCTAGAGACCCCTTTCCATTATTTCTGACCAGCAAATTTTTTCAGCCAATAAAAATCAAATTTCTGCGTTGTCTGCTTTCTGCCAACATGCACGCGCTTCGAGCAAACCTGTATCAGTAGGGGGCGCTCTCGTACAGGACGCTCCGTGTGTTTTTCTGTTTACCGTCTCAGCCGTCATGGACCAGTCAGTCAGAGCTCATTTCTACTAAATAGTTATCCATTCCCCAGCTACTGAGGGATTTATTTTTATTTTTAAACAAGGATATGTGTTTAATTTGGTCAAGAAGTTCATTCAGAACCGAGTGTTTTCTTATTTCCGGGTTCTCAGTCCAGCAGCAGCTCTCTGCTACAGAGCTACGTATCATAACCAGAGCATGGCCAGACAGGGCTCTCGTACGGTGTGAGAACACGATGTGTGAACTGAGTGATTGAACCCTGTAATGTAATCGTAGTTTGAGCAGGAGTTGCACAGTTTATGTCCAGCTTACAGACCGAAGTAATGTGCCGTGTGCACGCGAGCGCATGCACGCGTCGAGGTGTTTTGGGAGGAGCCGTTGTACGTTGGGATTCAAACACTGCTCTCTTGCTGAAATGATCCACAGAGCGGCTTTAACAGCAGTTTAAATTGAACTGGTGGTAGGGATTTTTACCAGCAACAGTTTCAGTCAGATGCTTCATTCTCTGCTCTAGTGGTGAGATGTGGGTTTTTGCACATCTGAAAACTGACTTGCACAAATGTTCCCCACCCAAAACATGTCACCAGCTGCTACTGGTCAGTAAAATTCAGATGCAGAAAAGAAAAAGGCAGAAAATCTTTATGTGAAATTACTGTAAAAAAATACTAAAAGGCATTTTAAATGAAAATGTATAATATTTTGGATTCAACTTCATTGGGATCATTTAGAGCCCTTTTGGTTCCCACTGCAGCCTTCTGGTTTAGGACAGGCAGCTGCAGGAGGCATCAGGTTCAGAGAGAAAACATGAAGGTTCACAGGGGAGGTACAGCGCTTTGTGGTTTTATCTGTAAAAGACGCTTAGCTACTTACTAAAATTCAAATATTATAAAATACGATTTCACAGCAGCCAAACTATTGTATCGATACAGTTTAAACATTTAACCAGCTTTCTGTTTTCTTTAAACTCTTGCTGTTTGTGCCCTTCTTTAACGTTGAGCACCCGCCCCTTCAAAGGTCTCTGCACGGCCCTGGTCCTGTGAACTGCAGTTGGCCAATGGGCTGCGAGTTTGAGAGCCCTGGCTTAGCTAGCTTACACTCCCAAGGCATTACTGATAAGTATACATCTTTCTGCATGTTCAAAAAGAATTTACTGAGCTGCTGTCGGAAAAACTAGAGAAAGAAGAGTAAAGAGATACCTTCTCTATGCCAGTAAGCCATGACGGAATTCAGCCTCCTAACCTACACAGTCTGGAATATTGTGTTTCTACTTCTGTCTGTTTCAGCCTCCTAATCAATGGTGAAGCTCAATACCTCGGCAGCCATCTTTTTATTGAGCTTCATGTTTCCAAGGGGAGCGTACTGTATATCAGCATCATGAGTGAGGAACAGAACCAGAGAAAGAAGAGGAACAGGCTGCTTGTCCTTTAAATTCATTTGAGGTAAAAGGTGTAATTACACCTGTAAAAGAGGGAAAATTGTTTTTATTAATAAGGAAAGTCATTTCTGCTGCTTGTAACGAAGAGACAGAATGTAAAAGGAGGGTTTTTGTTGTGTCTGCCAAAGGAGGAGGAGTTTGGAGAGTGGAGGTAAGCAAAGTCTTTGTTTTGGTTTCAAAAGTACTTTTTGTTGAGATTCAACAAATCTGGGGTGGTCCTGGGGGCTCGTGTTCTGCCTGGCGCGTTGTCGGTGGGGGGGCTGGTGTCTGTCCCGGTGCCTGGCCCTGGCTCTGGGGCCTTTGGTGCACGGGTGGGCCTTGGTACCACCTAGCCAAATGGGGCTAGTTCCATCGACACTGGGGGGGAGGAGTCTTGGGTCTGGCGGTGGTGGGTGGGGGGGTACTTTGCCTGGGTGTCTATGTCCTATGTAAGTTTGTATGTGCGTGATTGAGGGGGGTATAGTTACCCTGCTGGGGTGGGGGTGGGGGACTCCGTGGGCTCCATGGCGCTGTGTGGGGCTCCTGCCGTGGACCTGGATGGGTGGGCCGGCGATCTCCCTGCCCTGGGTGGTTTTTGGGGAACGGGGTGCCTATTGGGGCCAGCGGGGGAGCTGGCCCCCTGGGAGGGCTTGTCCCCCCAGTCTTGCCTCCCCATCCCCGGACTTTTCCCTCCCTCTGCTCCGTCACGTCACCACACACACAGGGCTTTGGGTCACGGGTACGTCATGGTGTGGAACACCATCTCTGCAGTCCTGTGGCCCAATTTTAATACACAATTTAAACACTTCCATCACAGACATTCTTACATTATGCATCTAGGGTCTTTGGAGAAATTACACCCAGTAATACCCGGGGGGAGGGAGGTCTAGCCGGCTAACCTCTCCTCCGGTGTCATTACCCATCTCCACGCATTTAGACACTTAGGATCCAGGGCGGGGCATGGCGGGCCGCCCCCCACTCTTTTTAAAAGCATCTTACTACAACACGCATCAACACCACATTGGAGCAGGTGGGGGGAGACTTGGGGTCTTCACACACCCCTGTTCTCTGCTCGCTGCCTGGGGCCTGGAGTGGAGCGGGCCGTCTGGTCGGGGTCTGCGGTGGGGGGCTGCTCGGCTGCGGCGGGGTGCGCGGTGGTCTGCTTATCCCCACTTCAGTAAGGGAGGGACCATCTTCTGGATCTCAGGGCCGGCTTCACCCTTAGGGCGCTGGTCCCTGGTCCTGAACATAGAGAGTGCATGGGGAGCGAGAGTGGGTGTACAGCGTCTATTGTGTGTCTTGATATGTTTGCAGGAATGTGTGTGTGCACGCATGAGGGAGGGAGAGTGATTGTGTCTGTGTGTGACTGTTTTTCTGTCAGGTTTCGTCCCCCCCCCTCTCTCTCTGTGACATGCTAGGCCCTCCTCAGCAGAGACTATCCTCCCTGGCGGCGCCTCGGCATTGGTGGTGCCTTTCTCCAGTGGCGTGCTGGGGTGTCTCGGGGTCTGGGGCTGGGTGCTGGGGGCGTCTGCCTGCTCTTCTTCCTGTGGCTGCCTGGTGGGATCTGGGCCCCCGGGGGTGGTCGGGCCTCTGCTGGGGCCGGTTCGCTCCTGGGTCTCGGGTCTCTGGTTCCGGCTAGATCTACCCTGGATGGCCGGCTGCAGGCGGTGCCTGTGAGCTCCTAGCCGCGACCCCCCAGGGGCTCTAGCGCGGCGACTGCCGGGGGGCCCACGTGGGGTGAGCCTCTGCGCCCTCTGGGGGAGAGTTTAGCGACTGCCCTGACGGCGGTCTCCCTGGGGTGTCCGTGCCCTGGGTGGCCTCTGGACGTCTGGGGCCTGGACCTCCTCCGCGTCCTCCGTGGGCCTTGGGGGCGGGTCTGTGGCTCCTCGAACTTATTATTGAATGTTTCAATAGAGAAACCTTACATAAACAAGCGCGCATATATACACACAGGTGATCACAAGGTGCTCACATAAAGACGACTCAGGTGTTTTCAGACACATTGACTGGGGCTGTGGTTGACACTGAACTCTCTTGAACTGGTGTATACGTATACATTTGAAGAATATCACAACTGTTGTGTATTCATATGCTGTTTGTTGCTGTTGTATCTTTTCTCCCTGTTTTGTTTGTTTGTGCTTTATTTACAGGTCTAGAAGTGGACTCTTCACGTCTCTTGTTCTCTTCTTTTTCTGTTTACTTTCTCCCCCATCCCTCTTTCTGTACCCTTCCCTTCACTTTCAGGCTCCGTGTCCAATCAACCATAAAAACATTCTAATAAAGATTTTGGGGGTTATATTTAAACAAAAATCAGGAGGAGTTTTGTAGCAGTGGCTGTAACCTCTCACCTGAAACAGCAACACTGTTGGGCTTGTTTTTGGCACTCAGACATTATTCTGTTTGCTCCACAGCCGGACAGGACACGGGGTTAAAACAAACAAAAAAAAGTACTTTTTGTTTTTGGAGCAAAGTGTGCGTGTCTGCACATGTCTGGTCAGTACAATCATACAGGAGGACGCGGGTCCTCCTGTATGATCACAGGATCGTAAGCGCTCACAGCGATCGTAAGTAACGTCCACCTGTGCAAAATCCAGCAGTCGAAACATGGGATGCTGGTGTCCTCATATGTTGCAGCTTCCTGGATCGACCGAGGGGGCGTCACGCACCGGAGGAGCGGGCAGGGGCGGACCTTCCCCCCTATTCGAACGGGACCCCCACGAGGTGCGGGCTGACTCCTTACCCCCTTGGGATTTTACTTGGTTTTAATTATTTTTACCATATCTTAGCATCGTCCTATTTTACTTTGTTTTATTTAGCTTTTATCTAGTTTTACTTTTTAGGAGGCACATGAACAAGAAAATAAACATCCATCCATCTCCTGAAACCGCTTCATCCTCCACAGAGGGTCGTGGGGGAGCTGTGCCTGTCTCCAGTGGTCAAGAGGCGAGGGACACCCTGGACAGGTCGCCAGTCCATCGCAGGGACACACAGAGACGAGACGAGACAAACAACGAGACAAACAACCAGCCACACACCCACTCACACCTAAGGACAATTTACCAGCCCAATCAGCCTGACAGTCATGTTTTTGGACTGTGGGAGGAAACCGGAGCACCCGGAGAGAACATGCAAACTCCACACAGAGAGGCCGCAGAGCCAGGACGCGAACCCACGACCTTCTTGCTGCGAGGCAACAGTGCTAACCAACTGCGCCACCATGCAGCCTGAAACTAAACATTTATTTTCTAATTTGTTTGTACTTTGTCTGTGCTTGGGTTTCTGAGTTGCTGCTCCCCCTGGGTTAAGGCCCTCAGGGTCTTGGTCAAACCTTTTGGGGCCCGGTTACAGCCGCCGCGTACGGACGTCAGGGTCCGTTGACAAACAGCGCGGGTAAGATATCTAGCAATATATATGTTATCTATGAGTACAATCACTAGTGACACGTGTTGACCTTTGACATCTGCATGACCTTTCAGCCCTACATAATTATAATATAACAGAAAGGCTTCATGAGGGCTTCTACCATTTGACTGATTTCAAACAGACACATTCCTTAAAACACGGAATAAAAAAATCACCATTCAGCTCCAGGAGCGGTTTCCTTCAGGTGTACCTTAACTCTCTGGGTTAGGCAAGATCGACGGCATGTGTCAACCAATAAAACATGCCAGTGGAAAATCACCCAGAGCAGCCATGACTGTCACGCCCTCCAGCACATTACCAACGTCTTCATCCTCAGATCCTGCTGCTTTCACTTTGTAGATTTTCATCTTTTGCTCAGAAAGATCCTGTGACAGTAGTTTTGTGTTGGTGTGAGTCAGACTTTAATAACAGCAACAGTTCTAACGCTGACTGTTGACCCGCCAACAAAGGAGGAGTTACCCTCAAATATCTGATGATCCACCTGAGTGAAGCTTATTAAAGAACACCAGAGGATCTCTCTCACTGACACACACACACACATTTCCCTCTGTGTGTAGAGATGTAATATTGGATATTTGTTCCTTATTCTTTGATTTCTGTCTGTAGATTCTTTGGGGGCCAAAATGAAGTGAAAACATTCCAGAGTGGAAGAAAAACTAAATATTTGATGACTCCTTCTCTTTATTTCAGCTACATCAGTTTAAACTGAGGCGTCTTGTTGTTGTATTACAGTACATACAGTGAATGTTTCAGAAAGTACCCAGACTGTTTATATTCGGACCCTTTCTGCAGGCGTCTGCACTCCTTTAGTCCTGATGAGTTCCTGTCTTGGTGTGTCTGTAGGATGTGCAGGAGGATGGCGGCCTCATCACACTCACCTGTTCTGCCTCTGACACAGACTCCTGCTCTCCACTCAGTGGGAGATCCTCTGTCGTAAACTGGAGCCATTGAGAGTTTCTTGTCCTGTTTTGATTCCCTGACCTTGTTCTTGCCTCCTGACCGTCACCTCTGCCTGCTCCCAATCAGACCTGTTTCTGTTACCGCTGCTAGACCTGCACCCTGATCACTGCGCCTCAGGTTCTGGGTTCTGTGTAGTGGACCAAGTTCTGACCCAAGCACTGGTCAGAAGAATTTACATCTACAGGCAGACGGTCTGTCTCCATCTGAAGGTCTGAACTTACTCCCAGAGAATCCAGTCTAAACCGCCTCTCCTCCTCTACTGACAGACTTTTAAAACTTTCTAAATGTAACCCCCTCTTTCATTTTGATCTCAGTGGACTGATGAAAACATTCAACACACCTCCATCTGATCCTCCACCTCCATTTATTTTCCAGCTGTCATAAACAAAAACACGTGGTTGGTGATGGTGGTAGCTACGTAGCTCCAGCACCTACTAGGGGTTGCATGAACTAGTCGACAAGTCGACTTTTGTGGGCTGTAGTGACTTTTTAAACCAAAGGTCGACTCTTTGCTGATCACGTGAACTTTTATTTTGAAGGGGTTTCGTTCCATTTCCTTTGATGTGTTCCGGTCTGGCGCTGCGCTATTAAAGTGGATATTTACTCAAAGAATACTTCTTGGCAGCTTTTTGATGCCCTTGCCAATTGATTGTTCTGATTTAATCAACTTAACGGTGAGTCTTTGCTTTCTTTATCTCTTGTTTTACTAAAAATGCGGCGCTATTCAAACCTCCAATGTGCTAACGGCTAAGCTAACGAGCTAATGGCTCGGCTATCAAGCTTTGAGTGATTTTATTCATTAAATAGCGAATGTCTTTGTTATGATTATGGCCGAACAATAGACTACAATCTGACTCAAACTGTAGTTTTAGTCAGATTAAAACTGTTTTCATATAAACCTGACTAAAATGTGACTAAACTAATCAGCATTTTAGTCTAAAGACTTGATATTAAAACCAAAGTGCTCTTAAAACAACTGCTCTCTCTCAGCTGTTTGTTGTCAGCATTAAAATACGTTTTTGCAATAAAGCCTGTCGAGTTTTATAAAGCCGTCCTGTATACGCCGTATGTATGACGTCATCAGAGATTAGTCGAAGTCGACGCGACTTTTATTACTTGGTAGTCGACTTGTAAAAATAGCAAGCCGTTCAACCCCTAGTGCCTACATGGACAAACATTCAACACTGAAACAGCAGCTGACTCATATTACTAGCTTCACTGCTAACAGCTAAAGCTAACAGACTAAGAAAACATCACAATCACAAAATGCAGTGTTACAATCTACTGATGACAAAAATCATTTAATACATAATAAAGTGTTTACCGTAGTTCATGAGGGATTCTTTTACTAATCAATATTTAACATAAATCAACACACACCTACTCTCAGGTCGCCAGGCAGCTAACGGGAAGAGCTGCTGACTTCCTGTTCACACATTTACCACCACCAGTGTTGCCAGATTGGAAATGTTAAAGTATCGTACCAGGATCTTAAAATTATCGTATTTTAAGAAAAATGATCATACACTGCTAAGTTACAGCCTTAACCCAGGTTTAAATATCAGTATATCAAACACTGTGAAAAATTATAATCTTTAAAGTAGTTTTAGCTTTTAATAATCTAACACAATGACTTAAACAAGCATCTCTTACACAAATTCCACACCACAAAGGGCTCAAATTATCATATTTATGGAATTATTGATCGTACAGAGTGTTAAAGTATCCTACAAATACGATAATTATCGTACATCTGGCAACACTGACCACCACCAACCCCTAGATGGCAGTATAGTCAGACAAACAGAACTAGCCTTAAAGATATGATAAACAAGTTCTAAACGTTTTACCCCCCAAAATAAAAGCACTGCTTTCAAACAGCAGATTAACTTTCATAAAACAAATAAAAAAATATAGAGAATAAAGATGAATTTTGACAGAATTCAACAAACATCCTCGTTCCATGTGTAAAGAGACCCAACCCTCCTCTGACAGCCAACTAGTTTACACCTTTAGTTCATTTAAATGAACAACTTTTTACCATCTTTTCAAGCAACAGCTGTATTTTTTATCTCCAAAATAAGAAAACTATTTTTGATCAAGCTCAGCTTTTAATCAGTGAACTGATGAATCTGGTTGGACGTTCAGCTCTACCTGAGTCCAGGCCAGGTGAGACCTGACCAGGACGGTTATCCCACAATGAGATCAGCCAATCCAGAGACCTGATCCCCGCTCTGGAGACCCTCATCAGCATCAGACTCTCTCTGAGGGTCTGAGTCCAGCTCCCACCGGGGCCTCATCACAACAAGCTGTAACTGCTTTAGTATTCACCTGTGATAGAATACATTTGTTCAATATTCATTCATGAATAATTCATAAATAAACCCAGCCTGATTTATTAATTATTAAACCTAAACAGCTGGTTAAAAAAACACTGGCTAACACTGGCTGGAGTAAACACTGGAGTAAACACTGGCTCTGATGGCTACCACATGACTCTTCTTAGCCAATCAGAACCCACCCAGCCTCCACACAAGCAGTTTGTGCGTGGAGACGGTGCCTTCAGAGTACACCGTTTCTTCTCTCATAGTGTAACGGTCTGGTTAGATTGTTTGTGTTTTGTAGTTCCTGTTTTGTGTGAAGACAGCTGTGAATTTGAGAATGACCCGTGATTGGTTGCGGTGGAAAGGGGGCGGGGCGGGCGGCGTGTGTGTGGTGGAGAGAGAGTTGGAGCTAGAAATCGACCCGAGTTCTGTTCTTGTTTGTAACTGTATTTGAACTTTTATTGGCGTGGCTACGGCCGACAGTCTTCCTTGTGTTAAATAAAGCATCCTGACAGGCATTGCAGGTTAAACTCTGGTAGAGATTTTACAGTGTGATGACAACATCAATGTTCTGTTGTTTTATTCATCTTGGTGAGCTAGCTCTCCTTAGTTTGACTGACTGTTAGAACTACAGTTTTTTAAAATGTGACAACAGTTTGATGACACCAGACTGCAGCCTGTACAAATATGAAAAGTTCTTCAATGTTGTTATTTTAAAGGCTGATGTCATGGCAGTGTACAGATCCTGAATCCTAAATCTGCTGGACAACTTCTCAGCTTCAGAACAGACCCTGAGGCTGGTGCGCCTCTACCAGCTACAGCAGCATCTGAGGAGAGCATCAGTCATCCAAAAGTAGGGATGCTTGATATCGTCTTTTTACCGATATCCGATATTGTCCAACTCTTAATTTCTGATACTGATATAAACGGGGTAGCCCTCATAAAAAAAGACAACATCCCATACCTCCTATCATGCATACTTACACATTAAATATTGTCAGTGCAAAATAGAACAACTGCTTCAGTTCCTCTTCCTTTCTGCAGCTTTTGACACTGTTGATCACAGCGCCTTAATGAACAGACTCCAGGACTTGGTGGGGATCTCTGGACCTGGTCTAGACTGGTTCAGATCCTAGTCTCAGTGTCCATATAAACCACATCATGCCAGATACTACAGATCTGTTCTGTGGGGTACCCCAAGGCTCTGTTCTGGGTCCTCTCCTGTTTTTACTATATATCCATCCTCTTGGACAGATCATTAGTAGATGTCCCAATGTCTCCTACCACCTTTATGCAGATGACATTCAGCTATACTGCTCCTTCAAGGACTCAGAGTTCTACAAACTGTCTGAACTACTTCAGTTAAACCCTGAAAAGACTGAATGTCTGATTGTTGCCCCTGATAGGACGGTCCCTCTGATCAGTCAACAGATTGGACATTTAAGTTCTGCTGTAAAGTCAAACCTGAGGATTCTGGGTATTTTTGACCAATCAATGTCTCTTGAAGGTCACTCAAAACAGCTGGTCAGAAACTGTTTTTATCATCTGAGAAATATTTACAAACTGAGAAAGTTGGTGTCAAAACCTGAACAGGAAATGGTTCTTCATGCTTTGATCTCCTCCCGTCTAGATGACTGTAACACACTTTTCACATGTTTGAACCAAAAAGCCCTTTATGGCCTTCAGCTGGTCCAGAACTCTGCAGCGAGGCTCCTCACTGCAGCAAACAGGAAAGATGACATCACTCCTATTCTGAGGTCTCTGACTGGTTACCTGTTAAATGTAGAGTTCATTTTAAAATCCTGACTCTAACTTTCAGGGCAAAAATAGTAAATTAGTCTAAATGCAGAAAAAAATTTGTTTTTAAGGAATCTTGCCAAGCAACTTTTTCTTACCGCATTGACAGATTTTTTTGCTCAAATCTAGAAGTGTTGACCATTTTAAGAAGATTTAGCTTATTTCAAGTAGGAATGTAAGAATATATCTTCTTTTTAGACTAAAATTAAGATACCATGTCTAAAAACAAGGCTTGTTGGCAGTCTTAGGAATCAGTTTTTGCAGTGTAGGATAAAGTTAGGGTGAGTAGGATAAAGTCATATGAGATCAAACAGTTATACGTACATTAATGTGTGAGAAAACGTCATCTGTTTACTCCTTCAGCTTTACATCATGGCTGATTCATTCAGTTGTATTTAGGATGTGGAATACAAAACATTTCTTTGTTGGCACTTGATGTTTGATCCTTTTTATTTTAGGGCCTGTTGAAGAACAGAATGTTGTTGATGTTTTGATGACCTCTTTGGGGACTTCCTGAGGCCCTGCTCGGTGCCGTGACGCCTCAGCAGTGTGTGAAACAATCATAAGCGTCTTCTAATGAGATATTCTTGAAAGTAACTATATTTCATATAAAAATAGAGATCCTGTTGCTAGGCATTTTGTAAAATTGCAACAAAAAAAAAAAAGTAATTTCTTAAGACTGGAGCGTTCCAATCAGCATTTTTAAGGAAACCGTCACTGATGTTGCTGAAGCGACCAAAACAGTCAAATTTAAAACACAAAAAGGTGTAAAAAAAAAAAAAAAAGAGCTTTCATTTAATGTTGTCATATATTCACCAAACTAAAACAAAAAGCATTCAATGTGCTGTAACTCTCCAGAGGCACAGCAGGGAGGCCTCAACCACAGCGAGGTCAATAAAACGGTCTCAGGGTGGAGCACAACAAACCAAACTAAAGATCCAAGATGATCAGTGTTAGGCCTGGGCGATAAATCGATTGATTTCATTCATTCGAATTTTTGGTTGCGGGCGATTTAAAAAAACAGTAAATTGAGTTTTTGTGTAATGGCATATTTTTGGCTCCCCGGAGCTTCCGTAGCGCTAGTTCCACATAGCATTATTGCTAGCGACAACAACAACAGCAAAAACAATCACCGACACAGTTGCTTTGCACATATAGGGCCCTATAAAATCCGTCTTAGCTTTTTCAAAATTCCAATAACCTCACGGCTCGTTTCTATTAATTCAGCCGAATGTTCCGTATACGGTTCGACCGGCTCCACGCTGCTGCCTGTTTTCAGACGTGACTCTGACTCGGAGCTCATCACATTACGCTGCCAGTCCATTGTCTGTCGACTAAACTTAAAGAGAAGTCATTCTTCAGATTCATAAAGGTCATCTGGATATTGTTCTGCCCTGAGCTTTGCTCTAAACTTCACGGAGTTGAATTTTCTGGAGGTGTTTCAGTGAGACTTTGTCGAAGCGGACCGTCTTTTTTTCCTCTGTGTGGAGAGGAGAGCTGCGCTCTGCGTGCACAGGTACGGTGGTGGCGGTGGCCAAAACACTTCAAAAAATATTATTTTCTTTACTAATTTGCAGATATGTGAGAATTCCGTGAGATTCCACGTTTTATACTGAATTCCATTTTGTTTGGGAATTGCCGTGATTGCGTCCATTTTTCAGCATCTGCCCTTTGTATGTGTGTGTGTGGGGGGGGGGGGGAGATTGGAAAAAATTCGTAATTAGAATTAAAAAGAAAAAAATCTGAGATTTTATTTTTAGGCCATATCACCCAGCCCTAATCAGAGAGATTAAAAACACTTTCAGATTGATTTCTCTGAAACATTCTGATTCTATCCTGAGGAGCGTTACATCTCATCCACCAAAAACACATTGGTTTTACTGTTTGTTCATTTTATCAATAAAAATCACTAATAACACACGTTCTCTTCAAAGTTTCTCTACTGAGTGTTTTGTGGGGACAGTGGGTTTTATCAGGGAGTGTATTTGCATTCCCTCTGTCAGGGACAACACTCCTTCCTCTAGTGAGAGAAAACACACAGGTGTTTCCTCGTTAACGCCCTGCGTGGTGCTCGTTAACGCTCAATACAGTGAAAGGATTTTCCCCACCTTTTCTTTATAATTGGCCCAGTGAAAACTTTTACCAAAAGGTGCAACAATTTATTGTATAACAGCAAAAAGTTGTTTTAGAATCATAATCAGAAACGTAAAATAAAGAACTCTGATTTCAGAATGCACATCCTGCCAGCGTCCAACAGATCTCCAAAACGATCCCGTTATTAATAAGGCTCCTGTCTCATGTTACACAAACTGGAGTGTGCATCACTGATCAACATTTTATTATTGATCTGCTTTTCCCAGTGGGTAAGAGGATGAGACCAGGAAGAGAAAAACACATGCACACTGAGTAAACCATCATTTATGTTACTATTTTTCAATTTGCTGCAAAAAGCTTTTCTTTTGCCAGTAAAACGTGAACATTTCATTGTTAGAACTAGAGTCACATTTATGGACGGGATGCAGATAAGCGGTCTGCAGCTTTTTCTTACCAGTTCCTTCTGCCACAGCGCTCCTATTTGGACCTGTGTTGTCACGGTAACAATCACAGAGCCACTGAGCTGTGAGAGCCCTCATACAGTCACAGAAACTTAGTGAGTAGTGGTTTTAAATGAAGAAAAATGTCGTTTTTGTTACATATTTATCAGCTTTTAAAGGGACAAGAGGGAAGATTTTAAATAAAAATAATCATGCATGCTCAGTTTTAAGTGATGAAGCATTTTAAATCAAAAAGAATGAGTCCACCCATGTATCATTCCATCATCTAGAACAGGCTGTGAGCTGTAAAATGTTCTGGAGTTTGGGAACGAATTTCCCGCGCTGTCCTACGGATGTGACGTCATCTGACGCTGCTGCGCGTTCTGGAAGCTAAAAAAGTAATAATAAATGTATATCCAGTAGGTGGCAGTATTGCACCGTTGTGTTGTGTTGCTGGTTGATGGCGGACTTCCTTCGTCTGAATCTGTGGTTTTTCTCATCAAACTGGTGTTATCTTGTTTATGGAGCTGAAAACCTCTCTGATGGATTATAGGGTTCCACAGAGCTAAAGGTGCTGTTATAGGCGACCGCACAGCGATCTGTCCATGTTTATGGGTCTCAGGACGATAGGCCTCAAATCCCCGACTGTTTCCTGGACCTCAGACCGCTTACAGTGCATCTAAGGCGGGTGTGAAGCGCACGCTCCTCCGGGTGCTCCGGAGCTCCACTCTGTGATGCAAACTTTAGAAATCTAGGGTGATAGAGGCGGCAGGACATGATTCTATCACCCTATATTTCTCAAATTCACCTCCGGGAGTCAGAGAACACTGACTGATTAAAGCTTTTAGCGATACAGCCAGCTGGGAAGGACTGGAACATAGCAGCTAGCGAGATTAGCTCTGTTAGATCGGCTCCTGTCTCTGTGTGTGTGTGTGTGTGTGTGTGTGTGTGTGTCGCGGGGCATTGTTTTACTATATTTCCTTTTGTATTAATAAAATGTATTTTTATTTATGGAATCATGTCTCCGGCTGCCTTTGGTTGAACCCTTATGAGATAGTGAGAAGTTTACATCTTTTCTGGAGTTTGAGACATGGTAGTGAGAGTGAGATTTTTCACATGTGATGATCCTTTATGTACTTACTGTATGTGTAGATGTAGAGTGTATGTGTAGATGTGTAGAGTGTATGTGTAGACGTAGAGTGTATGTGTAGTTGTAGAGTGTATGTGTAGATGTAGAGTGTATGTGTAGATGTAGAGTGTATGTGTAGTTGTAGAGTGTATGTGTAGATGTAGAGTGTATGTGTAGATGTAGAGTGTATGTGTAGTTGTAGAGTGTATGTGTAGATGTAGAGTGTATGTGTAGTTGTAGAGTGTATGAGATGTAGAGTGTATGTGTAGATGTAGAGCAGTGAATGTGTAGATGCAGAGTGTATGTGTAGATGTAGAGTATATGTGTAGATGTAGAGTATGTGTAGATGTAGAGTGTATGTGTCTATATAGAGTGTATGTGTAGATGTAGAGTAGTGTATGTGTAGATGTAGATGTAGTGTAGATGTAGAGTGTATGTGTAGATGTAGAGTGTATGTGTCTATATAGAGTGCATGTGTAGATGTAGAGTGTATGAGATGTAGAGTGTGTATGAGATGTAGAGTGTATGTGTAGATGTAGAGTTTATGTGTAGATGTAAAGTGTATGTGTAGATGTAGAGTTTATGTGTAGTTGTAGCGTGTATGTGTCTATATAGAGTGTATGTGTAGATGTAGAGTGTATGTGTAGTTGTAGCGTGTATGTGTCTATATAGAGTGTATGTGTAGATGTAGAGTTTATGTGTAGTTGTAGCGTGTATATGTCTATATAGAGTGTATGTGTAGATGTAGAGTGTATGAGATGTAGAGTGTATGTGTAGATGTAGAGTATATGTGTAGATGTAGAGTGTATGAGATGTAGAGTGTATGTGTAGATGTAGAGTGTATGAGATGTAGAGTGTATGTGTAGATGTAGAGCAGTGTATGTGTAGATGTAGAGTGTATGTGTAGATGTAGAGTGTATGTGTAGATGTAGACTGTATGTGTAGTTGTAGAGTGTATGTGTAGTTGTAGAGTGTATGTGTAGATGTAGAGTTTATGTGTAGTTGTAGAGTGTATGAGATGTAGAGTGTATGTGTAGTTGTAGAGTGTATGAGATGTAGAGTGTATGTGTAGATGTAGAGTGTTTGAGATGTAGAGTGTATGTGTAGATGTAGAGTGTATGTGTAGATGTAGAGTGTATGAGATGTAGAGTGTATGTGTAGATGAAGAGCAGTGTATGTGTAGATGTAGAGTGTATGTGTAGATGTAGTGTATGTGTCTACATAGAGTGTATGTGTAGATGTAGAGTAGTGTGTGTCTATATAGAGTGTATGTGTAGATGTAGAGTAGTGTGTGTGTAGATGTAGAGTGTATGTGTAGATGTAGAGTGTGTGTGTCTATATAGAGTGTATGTGTAGATGTAGAGTAGTGTATGTGTAGATGTAGAGTGTATGTGTAGATGTAGAGTGTGTAGATGTAGAGTGTGTAGATGTAGAGTGTGTAGATGTAGAGTGTGTAGATGTAAAGTGTGTAGATGTAGAGTGTATGTGTAGATGTAGAGTGTGTAGATGTAAAGTGTGTAGATGTAGAGTGTGTAGATGTAGAGTGGATGTGTAGATGTAGAGTGTATGTGTAGATGTAGATGTAGAGTGTATGTGTAGATGTAGAGTGTAGGTGTAGATGTAGAGTGTATGTGTAGATGTAGAGTGTATGTGTAGATGTAGAGTGTAGGTGTAGATGTAGAGTGTATGTGTAGATGTAGAGTGTATGAGATGTAGAGTGTATGGTAGGTGTAGATGTAGAGTGTATGTGTAGATGTAGAGTGTTTGAGATGTAGAGTGTATGTGTAGATGTAGAGTGTATGTGTAGATGTAGAGTGTATGAGATGTAGAGTGTATGTGTAGAGTGTAGATGTAGAGTGTATGTGTAGATGTAGAGTGTATGTGTAGATGTAGAGTGTATGTGTAGATGTCGATGTAGAGTGTATGTGTAGATGTAGAGTGTATGTGTAGATGTAGAGTGTATGTGTAGATGTAGAGTGTATGTGTAGATGTAGAGTGTGTAGATGTAGAGTGTATGTGTAGATGTAGAGTGTGTAGATGTAAAGTGTGTAGATGTAGAGTGTATGTGTAGATGTAGAGTGTATGTGTAGATGCAGAGTGTGTAGATGTAGAGTGTATGTGTAGATGTAGAGTGTATGTGTAGATGTAGAGTGTGTAGATGTAGAGTGTGTAGATGTAGAGTGTGTAGATGTAGAGTGTATGTGTAGATGTAGAGTGTATGTGTAGATGTAGAGTGTGTGAGATGTAGAGTGTATGTGTAGAGGGTAGATGTAGAGTGTATGTGTAGATGTAGAGTGTGTAGATGTAGAGTGTATGTGTAGATGTAGAGTGTATGTGTAGATGTAGAGTGTGTAGATGTAGAGTGTATGTGTAGATGTAGATTGTGTAGTTGTACAGTGTAGGTGTAGATGTAGAGTGTATATGTAGATGTAGAGTGTGTAGATGTAGAGTGTATGTGTAGATGTAGAGTGTGTAGATGTAGAGTGTGTAGATGTAGAGTGTGTAGATGTAGAGGGTGTAGATGTAAAGTGTGTAGATGTAGAGTGTATGTGTAGATGTAGAGTGTGTAGATGTAAAGTGTGTAGATGTAAAGTGTATGTGTAGATGAAGAGTGGAGGGGTAGATATAGAGTGTATGTGTAGATGTAGAGTAGTGTATGTGTAGATGTAGAGTGTATGTGTAGATGTAGAGTGTGTAGATGTAGAGTGTATGTGTAGATGTAGAGTGTATGTGTAGATGTAGAGTGTGTAGATGTAAAGTGTGTAGATGTAGGTAGATGTGTAGATGTAGAGTGTATGTGTAGATGTAGAGTGTATGTGTAGATGTAGAGTGTGTAGATGTAGAGTGTATGTGTAGATGTAGAGTGTATGTGTCTATATAGAGTGTATGTGTAGATGTAGAGTGTATGTGGAGATGTAGAGTGTATGTGTAGTATAGATGTCGATGGAGAGTGTATGTGTAGATGTAGAGTGTATGTGTAGATGTAAAGTGTATGTGTAGATGTAGAGTGTAGGTGTAGATGTAGAGTGTATGTGTAGTTGTAGCGTGTATGTGTCTATATAGAGTGTATGTAGAGTGTATGTGTAGATGTAGAGTGTATGAGATGTAGAGTGTATGTGTAGAGTGTAGATGTAGAGTGTATGTGTAGATGTAGAGTGTATGTGTAGATGTAGAGTGTATGTGTAGATGTCGATGTAGAGTGTATGTGTAGATGTAGAGTGCATGTGTAGATGTAGAGTGTAGGTGTAGATGTAGAGTGTATGTGTAGATGTAGAGTGTAGATGTAGAGTGTATGTGTAGATGTAGAGTGTATGTGTAGATGTAGAGTGTAGATGTAGATGTAGAGTGTAGATGTAGAGTGTAGGTGTAGATGTAGAGTGTATGTGTAGAGTGTAGATGTAGAGTGTATGTGTAGATGTAGAGTGTATGTGTAGATGTAGAGTGTATGTGTAGATGTCGAGTGTAGGTGTAGATGTAGAGTGTAGGTGTAGATGTAGAGTGTATGAGATGTAGAGTGTGTAGATGTAGAGTGTAGATGTAGAGTGTAGGTGTAGATGTAGAGTGTATGTGTAGAGTGTAGATGTAGAGTGTATGTGTAGATGTAGAGGGTATGTGTAGAGGTAGAGTGTATGTGTAGATGTAGAGTGTGTAGATGTAGAGTGTATGTGTAGATGTAGAGTGTATGTGTCTATATAGAGTGTATGTAGAGTGTATGTGTAGATGTAGAGTGTAGGTGTAGATGTAGAGTGTATGTGTAGATGTAGAGTGTATGTGTAGATGTAGATGTAGAGTGTAGGTGTAGATGTAGAGAGTATGTGTAGATGTAGAGTGTATGTGTCTATATAGAGTGTATGTAGAGTGTATGTGTAGATGTAGAGTTTAGGTGTAGATGTAGAGTGTATGTGTAGATGTAGAGTGTAGATGTAGATGTAGATTGTAGGTGTAGATGTAGAGTGTATGTGTAGATGTAGAGTGTAGATGTAGAGTGTAGATGTAGAGTGTATGTGTAGATGTAGAGTGTATGTGTAGATGTAGATGTAGAGTGTATGTGTAGATGTAGAGTGTATGTGTAGATGTAGAGTGTATGTGTAGATGTAGAGTGTAGGTGTAGATGTAGAGTGTATGTGTAGATGTAGAGTGTATGTGTAGATGTAGAGTGTAGGTGTAGATGTAGATGTAGAGTGTATGTGTAGATGTAGAGTGTAGGTGTAGATATAGAGTGTATGTGGAGATGTAGAGTGTGTAGATGTAGAGTGTATGTGTAGATGTAGAGTGTGTAGATGTAAAGTGTATGTGTAGATGTAGAGTGTAGGTGTAGATGTAGAGGGTATGTGTAGATGTAGCGTGTATGTGTCTATATAGAGTGAATGTGTAGATGTAGAGTGTATGTGTAGATGTAGAGTGTATGTGTAGATGTAGAGTGTAGATGTAGATGTAGATGTAGAGTGTATGTGTAGATGTAGAGTGTGTAGATGTAGAGTGTATATGTAGATGTAGAGTGTGTAGATGTAAAGTGTATGTGTAGATGTAGAGTGTAGGTGTAGATGTAGATGTAGAGTGTAGGTGTAGATGTAGAGTGTATGTGTAGATGTAGAGTGTAGGTGTAGATGTAGAGTGTATGTGTAGATGTAGAGTGTGTAGATGTAGAGTGTATGTGTAGATGGAGAGTGTGTAGATGTAGATTGTATGTGTAGATGTAGAGTGTATGTGTAGATGTAGAGTGTATGTGTAGATGTAGAGAGTGTAGGTGTAGAGTGTATGTGTAGATGTAGAGTGTGTGGATGTAGAGTGTATGTGTAGATGTAGAGTGTAGGTGTAGATGTAGAGTGTATGTGTAGATGTAGAGTGTAGGTGTAGATGTAGAGTGTATGTGTAGATGTAGAGTGTATGTGTAGATGTAGAGTGTGTAGATGTAGAGAGTATGTGTAGATGTAGAGTGTGTAGTTGTACAGTGTATGAGATGTAGAGTGTATGTGTAGTTGTAGAGTGTAGGTGTAGATGTAGAGTGTATGTGTAGATGTAGAGTGTATGTGTAGATGTAGTGTGTAGGTGTAGAGGGTATGTGTAGTTGTAGCGTGTATGTGTCTATATAGAGTGTATGTAGAGTGTATGTGTAGATGTAGAGTGTATGTGTAGATGTCGATGTAGAGTGTAGGTGTAGATGTAGAGTGTATGTGTAGATGTAGAGTGTATGTGTAGATGTAGAGTGTATGTGTAGATGCAGAGTGTGTAGATGTAGATTGTATGTGTAGATGTAGAGTGTATGTGTAGATGTAGAGTGTATGTGTAGATGTAGAGTGTATGAGATGTAGAGTGTAGATGTAGATGTGTAGATGTAGAGTGTATGTGTAGATGTAGAGTGTATGTGTAGATGTAGAGTGTATGTGTAGATGTAGAGTGTAGGTGTAGATGTAGAGTGTATGTGTAGATGTAGAGTGTAGATGTAGAGGGAGTGTGTAGATGTAGAGTGTATGTGTAGATGTAGAGTGTGTAGATGTAGAGTGTATGTGTAGATGTAGATTGTGTAGTTGTACAGTGTAGGTGTAGATTTAGAGTGTATGTGTAGATGTAGAGTGTGTAGATGTAAAGTGTATGTGTAGATGTAGAGTGTAGGTGTAGATGTAGAGTGTATGTGTAGTTGTAGCGTGTATGTGTCTATATAGAGTGTATGTAGAGTGTATGTGTAGATGTAGAGTGTATGAGATGTAGAGTGTATGTGTAGAGTGTAGATGTAGAGTGTATGTGTAGATGTAGAGTGTATGTGTAGATGTAGAGTGTATGTGTAGATGTAGAGTGTAGGTGTAGATGTAGAGTGTATGTGTAGATGTAGAGGAGAGTGTAGGTGTAGATGTAGAGTGTATGTGTAGATGTAGAGTGTGTAGATGTAGAGTGTGTAGATGTAGAGTGTGTAGATGTAGAGTGTATGTGTAGATGTAGAGTGTATGTGTAGATGTAGAGTGTATGTGTAGATGTAGAGTGTATGTGTCTATATAGAGTGTAGATGTAGAGTGTAGGTGTAGATGTAGAGTGTATGTGTAGATGTAGAGTGTAGATGTAGATGTAGAGTGTATGTGTAGATGTAGAGTGTATGTGTAGATGTAGAGTGTAGATGTAGATGTAGAGTGTAGATGTAGAGTGTAGGTGTAGATGTAGAGTGTATGTGTAGAGTGTAGATGTAGAGTGTATGTGTAGATGTAGAGTGTATGAGATGTAGAGTGTAGATGTAGAGTGTATGTGTAGATGTAGAGTGTGTAGATGTAGATGTAGAGTGTATGTGTAGATGTAGAGCTGAGGTGTAGATGTAGAGTGTATGTGTAGATGTAGAGTGTGTAGATGTAGAGTGTATGTGTAGATGTAGAGTGTAGGTGTAGATGTAGAGTGTATGTGTAGATGTAGAGTGTAGGTGTAGATGTAGAGTGTATGTGTAGATGTAGAGTGTATGTGTAGATGTAGAGTGTGTAGATGTAGAGTGTATGTGTAGATGTAGAGTGTGTAGATGTAAAGTGTGTAGATGTAGAGAGTGTAGATGTAGAGTGTATGTGTAGATGTAGAGTGTATGTGTAGATGTAGAGTGTATGTGTAGATGTAGATGTAGAGTGTATGTGTAGATGTAGAGAGTATGTGTAGATGTAGAGTGTATGTGTAGATGCAGAGTGTGTAGATGTAGAGTGTATGTGTAGATGTAGAGTGTATGTGTAGATGTAGAGTGTAGTGTAGATGTAGAGTGTAGGTGTAGATGTAGAGTGTATGTGTAGAGTGTAGATGTAGAGTGTATGTGTAGATGTAGAGTGTATGTGTAGATGTAGAGTGTATGTGTAGATGTCGATGTAGAGTGTATGTGTAGATGTAGAGTGTATGTGTAGATGTAGAGTGTATGTGTAGATGTAGAGTGTATGTGTAGATGTAGATGTAGAGTGTATGTGTAGATGTAGAGTGTGTAGATGTAGAGTGTGTAGATGTAGAGTGTGTAGATGTAGAGTGTATGTGTAGATGTAGAGTGTATGTGTAGATGTAGAGTGTGTAGATGTAGAGTGTATGTGTAGATGTCGATGTAGAGTGTATGTGTAGATGTAGAGAGTGTGTAGATGTAGAGTGTATGTGTAGATGTAGAGTGTATGTGTAGATGTAGAGTGTGTAGATGTAGAGTGTGTAGATGTAGAGTGTGTAGATGTAGAGTGTGTAGATGTAGAGTGTATGTGTAGATGTAGAGTGTATGTGTAGATGTAGAGTGTGTAGATGCAGAGTGTGNCTTTTAAAGGGACAAGAGGGAAGATTTTAAATAAAAATAATCATGCATGCTCAGTTTTAAGTGATGAAGCATTTTAAATCAAAAAGAATGAGTCCACCCATGTATCATTCCATCATCTAGAACAGGCTGTGAGCTGTAAAATGTTCTGGAGTTTGGGAACGAATTTCCCGCGCTGTCCTACGGATGTGACGTCATCTGACGCTGCTGCGCGTTCTGGAAGCTAAAAAAGTAATAATAAATGTATATCCAGTAGGTGGCAGTATTGCACCGTTGTGTTGTGTTGCTGGTTGATGGCGGACTTCCTTCGTCTGAATCTGTGGTTTTTCTCATCAAACTGGTGTTATCTTGTTTATGGAGCTGAAAACCTCTCTGATGGATTATAGGGTTCCACAGAGCTAAAGGTGCTGTTATAGGCGACCGCACAGCGATCTGTCCATGTTTATGGGTCTCAGGACGATAGGCCTCAAATCCCCGACTGTTTCCTGGACCTCAGACCGCTTACAGTGCATCTAAGGCGGGTGTGAAGCGCACGCTCCTCCGGGTGCTCCGGAGCTCCACTCTGTGATGCAAACTTTAGAAATCTAGGGTGATAGAGGCGGCAGGACATGATTCTATCACCCTATATTTCTCAAATTCACCTCCGGGAGTCAGAGAACACTGACTGATTAAAGCTTTTAGCGATACAGCCAGCTGGGAAGGACTGGAACATAGCAGCTAGCGAGATTAGCTCTGTTAGATCGGCTCCTGTCTCTGTGTGTGTGTGTGTGTGTGTGTGTGTGTGTGTCGCGGGGCATTGTTTTACTATATTTCCTTTTGTATTAATAAAATGTATTTTTATTTATGGAATCATGTCTCCGGCTGCCTTTGGTTGAACCCTTATGAGATAGTGAGAAGTTTACATCTTTTCTGGAGTTTGAGACATGGTAGTGAGAGTGAGATTTTTCACATGTGATGATCCTTTATGTACTTACTGTATGTGTAGATGTAGAGTGTATGTGTAGATGTAGAGTGTATGTGTAGATGTAGAGTGTATGTGTAGATGGAGAGGTGTAGATGTAGAGTGTATGTGTAGATGTAGAGTGTGTAGATGTAGAGTGTGTAGATGTAGAGTGTGTAGATGGAGAGTGTATGTGTAGATGTAGAGTGTATGTGTAGATGTAGATGTAGAGTGTATGTGTAGATGTAGAGTGTATGTGTAGATGTAGAGTGTATGTGTAGATGTAGAGTGTGTAGATGTAGAGTGTGTAGATGTAGAGTGTATGTGTAGATGTAGAGTGTATGTGTAGATGCAGAGTGTGTAGATGTAGAGTGTAGGTGTAGATGTAGAGTGTATGTGTAGATGTAGGGTGTATGTGTAGATGTAGAGTGTATGTGTTGATGTAGAGTGTATGTGTAGATGTAGAGTGTGTAGATGTAGAGTGTGTAGATGCAGAGTGTGTAGATGTAGAGTGTAGGTGTAGATGTAGAGTGTATGTGTAGATGTAGAGTGTATGTGTAGATGTAGAGTGTAGGTGTAGATGTAGAGTGTATGTGTAGATGTAGAGTGTAGAGATGTAGAGTGTATGTGTAGATGTAGAGTGTTTGAGATGTAGAGTGTATGTGTAGATGTAGATGTAGAGTGTAGGTGTAGATGTAGAGTGCATGTGTAGATGTAGAGTGTAGGTGTAGATGTAGAGTGTATGTGTAGATGTAGAGTGTGTAGATGTAGAGTGTATGTGTAGATGTAGAGTGTGTAGATGTAAAGTGTGTAGATGTAGAGTGTATGAGATGTAGAGTGTATGTGTAGATGTAGAGTGCATGTGTAGATGTAGAGTGTAGGTGTAGAGGTAGAGTGTATGTGTAGATGTAGAGTGTATGTGTAGGTGTAGAGGGTATGTGTAGATGTAGATGTAGAGTGTATGTGTAGATGTAGAGTGCATGTGTAGATGTGAGTGTATGTGTAGATGTAGAGTGTGTAGATGTAGAGTGTGTAGATGTAGAGTGTGTAGATGTAGAGTGTAGGTGTAGATGTAGAGTGTATGTGTAGATGTAGAGTGTATGTGTAGATGTAGATGTAGAGTGTAGGTGTAGATGTAGAGTGTATAGATGTAGAGTGTGTAGATGTAGAGTGTGTAGATGTAGAGTGTGTAGATGTAAAGTGTGTAGATGTAGAGTGTATGTGTAGATGTAGAGTGTGTAGATGTAAAGTGTGTAGATGTAGAGTGTATGTGTAGATGTAGAGTGTATGTGTAGATGTAGAGTGTATGTGTAGATGTAGAGTGTGTAGATGTAGAGTGTATGTGTAGATGTAGAGTGTGTAGATGTAAAGTGTGTAGATGTAGAGTGTATGTGTAGATGTAGAGTTTATGTGTAGATGCAGAGTGTGTAGATGTAGAGTGTATGTGTAGATGTAGAGTGTATATGTAGATGTAGAGTGTGTAGATGTAGAGTGTATGTGTAGATGTAGAGTGTGTAGATGTGTATGTGTAGATGTAGAGTGTATGTGTAGATGTAGATTGTGTAGTTGTACAGTGTAGGTGTAGATGTAGAGTGTATATGTAGATGTAGAGTGTGTAGATGTAAAGTGTATGTGTAGATGTAGAGTGTAGGTGTAGATGTAGTGTATGTGTCTACATAGAGTGTATGTGTAGATGTAGAGTAGTGTGTGTGTAGATGTAGAGTGTATGTGTAGATGTAGAGTGTGTGTGTCTATATAGAGTGTATGTGTAGATGTAGAGTAGTGTATGTGTAGATGTAGAGTGTATGTGTAGATGTAGAGTGTGTAGATGTAGAGTGTGTAGATGTAGAGTGTGTAGATGTAGAGTGTATGTGTAGATGTAGAGTGTATGTGTAGATGTAGAGTGTGTAGATGTAGAGTGTATGTGTAGATGTAGAGTGTATGTGTAGATGTAGAGTGTGTAGATGTAGAGTGTATGTGTAGATGTAGAGTGTGTAGATGTAAAGTGTGTAGATGTGTATGTGTAGATGTAGAGTGTATGTGTAGATGTAGAGTTTATGTGTAGATGCAGAGTGTGTAGATGTAGATTGTATGTGTAGATGTAGAGTGTATGTGTAGATGTAGAGTGTATGTGTAGATGTAGAGTGTGTAGATGTAGAGTGTATGTGTAGATGTAGA
>SSNR01000674.1:128554-139497 GCA_006937965.1 Callopanchax toddi | reverse complement strand
GTGTAGATGTAGAGTGTATGTGTAGATGTAGAGTGTATGTGTAGATGTAGAGTGTATGTGTAGATGTCGATGTAGAGTGTATGTGTAGATGTAGAGTGTATGTGTAGATGTAGAGTGTATGTGTAGATGTAGAGTGTAGGTGTAGATGTAGAGTGTATGTGTAGATGTAGAGTGTAGATGTAGATGTAGATTGTAGGTGTAGATGTAGAGTGTATGTGTAGATGTAGAGTGTATGTGTAGATGTAGAGTGTGTAGATGTAGAGTGTATGTGTAGATGTAGATTGTGTAGTTGTACAGTGTAGGTGTAGATGTAGAGTTTATGTGTAGATGCAGAGTGTGTAGATGTAGATTGTATGTGTAGATGTAGAGTGTATGTGTAGATGTAGAGTGTATGTGTAGATGTAGAGTGTGTAGATGTAGAGTGTATGTGTAGATGTAGATTGTGTAGTTGTACAGTGTAGGTGTAGATGTAGAGTTTATGTGTAGATGCAGAGTGTGTAGATGTAGATTGTATGTGTAGATGTAGAGTGTATGTGTAGATGTAGAGTGTATGTGTAGATGTAGAGTGTGTAGATGTAGAGTGTATGTGTAGATGTAGATTGTGTAGTTGTACAGTGTAGGTGTAGATGTAGAGTTTATGTGTAGATGCAGAGTGTGTAGATGTAGATTGTATGTGTAGATGTAGAGTGTATGTGTAGATGTAGAGTGTATGTGTAGATGTAGAGTGTGTAGATGTAGAGTGTATGTGTAGATGTAGATTGTGTAGTTGTACAGTGTAGGTGTAGATGTAGAGTGTATATGTAGATGTAGAGTGTGTAGATGTAAAGTGTATGTGTAGATGTAGAGTGTATGAGATGTAGAGTGTATGTGTAGAGTGTAGATGTAGAGTGTATGTGTAGATGTAGAGTGTATGAGATGTAGAGTGTAGATGTAGAGTGTATGTGTAGATGTAGAGTGTGTAGATGTAGATGTAGAGTGTATGTGTAGATGTAGAGTGTATGTGTAGATGTAAAGTGTGTAGATGTAGAGTGTATGTGTAGATGTAGAGTGTGTAGTTGTACAGTGTAGGTGTAGATTTAGAGTGTATGTGTAGATGTAGAGTGTGTAGATGTAAAGTGTATGTGTAGATGTAGAGTGTAGGTGTAGATGTAGAGTGTATGTGTAGTTGTAGCGTGTATGTGTCTATATAGAGTGTATGTAGAGTGTATGTGTAGATGTAGAGTGTATGAGATGTAGAGTGTATGTGTAGAGTGTAGATGTAGAGTGTATGGGTAGATGTAGAGTGTATGTGTAGATGTAGAGTGTAGGTGTAGATGTAGAGAGTATGTGTAGATGTAGAGTGTATGTGTAGATGTAGATGTAGAGTGTATGTGTAGATGTAGAGTGTCGATGTAGAGTGTAGGTGTAGATGTAGAGTGTATGTGTAGATGTAGAGTGTATGTGTAGATGTAGATGTAGAGTGTAGGTGTAGATGTAGAGTGTATGTGTAGATGTAGAGTGTATGTGTAGATGTAGAGTGTAGGTGTAGATGTAGAGTGTATGTGTAGATGTAGAGTGTATGTGTAGATGTAGAGTGTATGTGTAGATGTAGAGTGTATGTGTAGATGTAGAGTGTATGTGTAGATGTAGAGTGTAGGTGTAGATGTAGAGTGTATGTGTAGATGTAGAGTGTAGGTGTAGATGTAGAGTGTATGTGTAGATGTAGAGTGTATGTGTAGATGTAGATGTAGAGTGTAGGTGTAGATGTAGAGTGTATGTGTAGATGTAGAGTGTATGTGTAGATGTAGAGTGTATGTGTAGATGTAGAGTGTAGGTGTAGATGTAGAGTGTATGTGTAGATGTAGAGTGTAGGTGTAGAGTGTATGTGTGGATGTAGAGTGTATGTGTAGATGTAGAGTGTATGTGTAGATGTCGATGTAGAGTGTATGTGTAGATGTAGGGTGTATGTGTAGATGTAGAGTGTATGTGTAGATGTAGAGTGTGTAGATGTAGAGTGTATGTGTAGATGTAGAGTGTAGGTGTAGATGTAGAGTGTATGTGTAGATGTGGATGTAGAGTGTATGTGTAGATGTAGAGTGTATGTGTATAGGTGTAGATGTAGAGTGTATGTGTAGATGTAGAGTGTAGATGTAGATATGTGTAGATGTCGATGTAGAGTGTATGTGTAGATGTAGAGTGATGTAGAGTGTATGTGTAGATTTAGAGTGTATGTGTAGATGTAGAGTGTGTAGATGTAAAGTGTATGTGTAGATGTAGAGTGTAGGTGTAGATGTAGAGTAAGTGTATGTGTAGATGTAGAGTGTAGGTGTAGATGTAGAGTGTATGTGTAGATGTAGAGTGTATGTGTAGATGTAGAGTGTATGTGTAGATGTCGATGTAGAGTGTATGTGTAGATGTAGAGTGTATGTGTAGATGTAGAGTGTAGGTGTAGATGTAGAGTGTATGTGTAGATGTAGAGTGTAGATGTAGATGTAGAGTGTATGTGTAGATGTAGAGTGTATGTGTAGATGTAGAGTGTAGATGTAGATGTAGAGTGTAGATGTAGAGTGTAGGTGTAGATGTAGAGTGTATGTGTAGAGTGTAGATGTAGAGTGTATGTGTAGATGTAGAGTGTATGTGTAGATGTAGAGTGTATGTGTAGATGTCGATGTAGAGTGTATGTGTAGATGTAGAGTGTATGTGTAGAGTGTAGATGTAGAGTGTATGTGTAGATGTAGAGTGTGTAGATGTAGAGTGTATGTGTAGATGTAGAGTGTATGTGTAGATGTAGAGTGTATGTGTAGATGTAGATGTAGAGTGTAGGTGTAGATGTAGAGTGTATGTGTAGATGTAGAGTGTATGTGTAGATGTAGAGTGTATGTGTAGATGTCGATGTAGAGTGTATGTGTAGATGTAGAGTGTATGTGTAGATGTTGTGTGTAGATGTAGAGTTTATGTGTAGATGCAGAGTGTGTAGATGTAGATTGTATGTGTAGATGTAGAGTGTATGTGTAGATGTAGAGTGTATGTGTAGATGTAGAGTGTAGATGTAGAGTGTAGGTGTAGATGTAGAGTGTATGTGTAGATGTAGAGTGTATGTGTAGATGTCGATGTAGAGTGTATGTGTAGATGTAGAGTGTATGTGTAGATGTAGAGTGTAGGTGTAGATGTAGAGTGTATGTGTAGATGTAGAGTGTATGTGTAGATGTAGAGTGTATGTAGATGTAGAGTGTGTAGATGTAAAGTGTATGTGTAGATGTAGAGTGTATGAGATGTAGAGTGTATGTGTAGAGTGTAGATGTAGAGTGTATGTGTAGATGTAGAGTGTATGTGTAGATGTAGAGTGTATGTGTAGATGTAGATGGAGAGTGTAGGTGTAGATGTAGAGTGTATGTGTAGATGTAGATTGTGTAGTTGTACAGTGTAGGTGTAGATGTAGAGTGTATGTGTAGATGTAGAGCGTAGATGTAGAGTGTAGATGTAGAGTGTAGATGTAGAGTGTATGTGTAGATGTAGATGTATGTGTAGATGTAGAGTGTATGTGTAGATGTAGATGTAGAGTGTAGGTGTAGATGTAGAGTGTATGTGTAGATGTAGAGTGTATGTGTAGATGTAGAGTGTAGGTGTAGATGTAGAGTGTATGTGTAGATGTAGAGTGTAGATGTAGAGTGTATGTGTAGATGTAGAGTGTAGGTGTACATGTAGAGTGTATGTGTAGACGATTCAACTAGTTGCACCTAAATGGTTTAAAACAATTTATTTCTTTACAAATGATACACCCCCCATAATGACACTTCAACACCACTTCAGTGTGTAGAAACAAGAAACACAGCAGCAAATGAAGCCTTTCATAGACTGTCTGTATAAGGTGGACTGATCGCAGTGAAGCTGTCTTGTCTCTTTTGTCTTTTTTTCTGATAACAATTAGAGACACATTGGCATTTTTTTAAATACAACAGTTGGTATCATATTTGAATGTTTACGACCTGGATTAGCTCTGTTTTCAGCGAAATGACGTCTCAACACAACTCATCTCCTTCAACTGATATCTTCTAATGATCGTGTGGCTCATTCTGAGTGCTGGTTCCCAGCTGCAGGCCTATTATCTTTCAGAGAAACTGATGTCCTTTCAAATAACATCTAGCAGCTCACACATGCCGGTTGAGGCAAATGAAAGTGTGTGTTTGGGAGGTTGCATGGATGATAGAATCATGTTACCACCCTGCTATTGACTACCCTGGGGCTTGTCTTTCTCTGGTAGATGCAAAATTAATAAAGATTTTGCACCATTTTTTTTCACTGAGATAAAAATCTTGAGGGAGATAGAGGAGTACGGCCTGAGAGACTGTTGATGAGAACAGATTTGTTGATTTTGCATCAACTAATCAGAGAGGGTTCTCACTCAGCTCCAGCTAGGTGGAGTTAAACTTTACTCTGGGTCACAGGATCACTGTCTGGCTAAAACAATGTATCTACATTTCTCATCACTTTTATGAATTTACATCAATTGTCCATATTGACAATTATATGTCATCAAACAGATGTGAGGCGTAGGGATGGGAACTGATAAGATTTTTACGATTCCGATTCCATTTTCGATTCTGTATAACGATTCAATTCTTTATCGATTCTCATTTGGAAAAAAAAAGAGAACAAACTGATCTATTAGCTTAAAGTTGGTTTATATCTTCTCTTTGAGTCAGATACAAGTTTAGAAGTAAGATGACCTTATACATCCAACAGAGAGGTCTTAAGAAAACCAGAGTCTAGGGTCACAGGGTGCCCAGAAAAAAATTTTCTAAGTATAAAATAATAATAAAATATGATTTTGTAGAAATAACATAAAATACAACATCAATTGTTCTGTGCAATTCCACAAGAATGTCCATTAACATTTCAACTCTCTTTAAAAAAAGGATCTGAGCTGAACACACAAAATGACGTCAGCCAGCAACAAATACAACTCAAGTCAAGTTCAATGGAACTGTGCACTGTGCAATTTTGCAACCATCAACTATGGAAAATTAACAATTCCTCTGCAGAAAAATGAGCATATCTGCTTTTTCAGGAAGGATACGTGATCTTTCTGGACTTATTGTGTCTCCAGCTGGAGAACGCCCTCTCAGACGGGTGGAGGATGCCTGCACACAGCCCTCTTGCTCCACCACCATAAGGTGGTGTTATCCTTGCAGGAGATGGGGCCCTGTGGTAGACTGCAGCGCCGAGTGCTGCTAGCATCTGAGCTAGCCACACTGTGCCTGTCTCTCTCGTCATCACGGTTATACACAAAGACTTCTAGGTGACGTGACTTCTGACACAAAAGACTTCCGGTACGAAGGTGGCTGCTGCCATAGATATCATATACAGTAAATCACTAGACGTCTCACCCGCGCTGTTCGTCAATGGACCCCGACGTCCCTACGCCGGCGGCCATCTTACTTCGTACAGCTGTCCCCTTTCTTAACATTGGTGTCAATAGAGCATGTACTACTAAATACCTCTAACTTGATCAATTTTTAACTGATTTTTAAATGGTTTGCATTTTTATAAACGTCAGAGACGTGGCTGTGAATATATATCAAAATATAATGATAATGGTTGGGAAATTCATAAATTGTAAAAGTATCAAATTTCAAGTCTATACATAATAAGGTTTGTAAGAAAGAAACCCGTTTGTAAATCCGTTCATTTTTCATCGAGTTATGGTTATTTTTAGTTAAGTTTATCATTTACCTTCAATCTGCTGCCGTAGAGAGCAGAATGTCAGCTGTCTGAAGCAAGATGGCCGCCATGCAGGGACATGAAAGAAACAGGAAGTACATCAGAGGACCTTTTGGTTGTAGTAAAAAAGTGAGAGAACATTTTAAAACTACACCTAAATGCAGATTATACACATCACTTATAGTCTAATGGATAGATCGTTTAGTCTAACTTTCATGGTTCTTTTAAATCTATTTTATGATTCCAATCTTCTTCCTGCAAGACTGGTGGGGCGGCACCTCAGCGCCCCCTATTGATGGGCCGCCACTAAGTTTAATGTTAGGAGACAGAGAGAAGGACCAGCTTAAGGAGAAAGCCTCTGAATGCTAGCAGCTGTCCTAAAGCTCCTCATGGTCCTCAAAGCCGCCACATCTAGGAACTAACTGGTGAGAAGGTCTGGGAGAACAGAGCTGATAGAGGAGCTGCTTAGAACGGTAGAGAAAGTCACACTACAGGTTATGTTGTGCCATAAAGTGTTTAAATTTAAAAGTGGTTGTACATTTTACTATACTTTAAAAAATTATTTCAAACAAAACAAAATCTTTAATAGTAAATTTTGAAAAATGGGGTTGTCTTCTATTCAGGGTTGTTTTAAATTTGTGCAACGACAGAAGAAACCAAGCTGCCAGCGTCAGACGCTGATGTATGAGGTCGCTGTGACCACACTGCGTGCTGCCGCCACTGCACCTTCACGCCGGCTCGCTTTCCCCTTCTGTGCCGTCCCACTACAGTAACACCTTTAACCACAAGATGTACAAAACCTTCTGAAGATGGAAGGAAAGTCCACTGGAGTAGAACTGATGTTTAAAATGTCCTCTCTCATGTAGGAGAGAGGACATTCAGTACAATTCATGTAATTTATCAGTAAAGTCAAACAAATACAAGCACGCCAAAACACAGATGGTGCCATTTTTAGTGAGTTAATCAGTGATAGCTCCATCAGTACATTTGTAGAAGCAGGTCTTGAGCACCACAAACCGACCAATGAAAACACCTGAAATTGTTTAAAAACTAAAGAATGTGATCTAAAGTATTCTTTCTCCACATAGATAGTTTCTATGAAACAAAATTAACTTGATAGATGGACGTTAAGCTGAGTAACCAACAAGGTTGTTTTAACTTATCCTGAGTGCAGATTGCTTCTTTTTTTAATTTTTATAAAAAGTGTGAAAAATAACCAAGTTTTTTAGGCATGTTGGTATAATTTAAGAATACCTGCTGGAAGGATGAGCCTCAATCAGTCTGCACCATGAATTCGTAAACTGAGGCCTTGTTTTTACTTCATAAACATTTATTAGATGCCGTCTGTGACAAATTTCAACATGCAAGGCTGCCGAGGCTAATGGGAATGCACCATATGGGCCTACTTATTGCACACATTCATCTTGCATTGAGGTGATTTTTTTCAAATTCAATGACTTTTCTCTACAAACAAACATCTCCCCTAAGCTTCCCAGCCCTTTCTATCTCTTTCCAAACAAACATGGAGGTTCTAGATGGAAAAAAGGAAATACATTTAAGCTTTTTTTAAAAAGCCTTGGAGGCCATACTGCTGTAAAAGGAAGCAGTCTCAGACTTTGGTCCATGGCAGGGTTCTCAGACCCTGAGGGCTACAAACCAACAACAGACAGTGGAATCCTGCGTTAAAGTTACACACTAAGGTCTAATAGAAGGTATTTCACTGGCTGTAAACACCAACCGTCCCACGTCTGACCCATTCTGAGCTGGAAGAACACCATGCTAGGGGCTACGGGGTTTGATGTGCAGAGAGAGAAGAAAGAAAAAAGTTCAAAGGTAAGAATGTAGTACTTCTTTACCTCAGAAGCCGGAAATAAAAACAATAAAGCTTCTCTGTACAGCCTTTTCATTGTTTTGAGTGAATTGGGAGTTTGGGTTGAAAAAAAAAATTTACGGTGATATAGTTAATTTGATCAACATGTAGATTAAAAAGTTTTTCTTTTCAACAACGTTCTAACATAGTATAGCTATAAATATATTGAGGCGATAAAGAAAATTAAAGAAATCAATATTGTGGTTTCCTCACAGTTCTCTTAAAATATCAGCCAATCAGATGCTTTGGACCGAAAGCAGCTATTGGACAATCCAGCTGTCTGTCTCTCTGAAGCGCCTCACTTCCTCACTACTTGGATCCTCCATTAATGCTGCTGGAGCATTTTAAATTAGAACATCCAGGAAGTGAGAGAAGGACAGAAACAGCTGTTAGCGCTTCAGTTTTAGGGAAAAATACCAGAGTCCCAAAAAGAAAAACAGCTTTTTAGCTAGCAGGAAACTAAAAACGTTTGGACGTAGAAAGAGGAAAAACCTGGGGAGAATGTTTTAATGGCTGGTGTTATGCTCTCTATTATTACTGTAGCAATGCGCGGTCCATGTCCGAGTTTTAACCACCCCAAGAGTTTTAACTGTAGAGGTTAGCTAACAGGTAAAATAGAGTTCTAACTGTAGAGGTTAGCTAACAGGTAATATAGAGTTCTAACTGTAGAGGTTAGCTGTCATATTGAACGGTTTTGGACCAGACCCTGGAGCCACACAACTGAGGACACAGTAAGGTAAGTGAAGAATATATGTTTATTAAAAATGATATGACTGGATCTGCTGGGTTCAGGAACCAGGAAGATTCTTCGGAGAGAGGAGACAGATGGTGAACGGAGGGTTTAACTTCAATGATAATAAGTTCAGTGAGGAGAGGTGGCTTACTGTGTCCAGAAGGCGGAGGAGCTGGGGAGGGTACTGAGCGGATGTAGAGGACTGGCTGGAGGAAGGCTGTTGGAGGATCGGTGGTTCCGGAGGGTTGTGGTTGGTTGTGGGTTGAAGGAATCCAGAGGAGCAAGAAGCGAGGTCGAGGACGGCAGCCGTGATGTTAACTGAGACAAAAGGCAGGAGATGAGTTGTACAGAAAAAGGCAGACAAAAACAACCAGAGAGTGAGACCTGTGTTACCACAACGAGGTGGAATGGACTGGCACCGTCCAAGCGAAGCTCCACTCCTCTTATTCTCCTCTGCTGATGAGTAGATGGAGTGCAGCTGGTGATGAATCAGATGAGGTGCAGCTGGTGAGAACGGTGGGCGAGGGAGTGTAGACCCGACATTAGCTAACAGTTAATATAGAGTTATAACTGTAGAGGTTAACTAACAGGTAATATAGAGTTCTAACTGTAGAGGTTAAATAACAGGTAATATAGAGTTCTAACTGTAGAGGTTAGCTAACAGGTAATATAGAGTTCTAACTGTAGAGGTTAGCTAACAGGTAATATAGTGTTATAAGTGTAGAGGTTACCTAACAGGTAATATAGAGTTCTAACTGTAGAGGTTAACTAACAGGTAATATAGAGTTCTAACTGTAGAGGTTAGCTAACAGGTAATATAGTGTTCTAACTGTAGAGGTTAGCTAACAGGTAATATAGAGTTCTAACTGTAGAGGTTAGCTAACAGGTAATATAGAGTTCTAACTGTAGAGGTTAGCTAACAGGTAATATAGAGTTATAACTGTAGAGGTTAACTAACAGGTAATATAGTGTTCTAACTGTAGAGGTTAGCTAACAGGTAATATAGAGTTCTAACTGTAGAGGTTAGCTAACAGGTAATATAGTGTTATAACTGTAGAGGTTAGCTAACAGGTAATATAGAGTTCTAACTGTAGAGGTTAGCTAACAGGTAATATAGTGTTATAACTGTAGAGGTTAACTAACAGGTAATATAGAGTTCTAACTGTAGAGGTTAGCTAACAGGTAATATAGAGTTCTAACTGTAGAGGTTAACTAACAGGTAATATAGAGTTCTAACTGTAGAGGTTAGCTAACAGGTAATATAGAGTTCTAACTGTAGAGGTTAACTAACAGGTAATATAGAGTTCTAACTGTAGAGGTTAGCTAACAGGTAATATAGAGTTCTAACTGTAGAGGTTACCTAACAGGTAATATAGAGTTCTAACTGTTAACTAACAGGTAATATAGAGTTCTAACTGTAGAGGTTAACTAACAGGTAATATAGTGTTCTAACTGTAGAGGTTAACTAACAGGTAATATAGTGTTCTAACTGTAGAGGTTAGCTAACAGGTAATATAGTGTTCTAACTGTAGAGGTTACCTAACAGGTAATAGAGTTCTAACTGTAGAGGTTAACTAACAGGTAATATAGAGTTCTAACTGTAGAGGTTACCTAACAGGTAATATAGAGTTCTAACTGTAGAGGTTAACTAACAGGTAATATAGAGTTCTAACTGTAGAGGTTAACTAACATGTAATATAGAGTTCTAACTGTAGAGGTTAGCTAACAGGTAATATAGAGTTCTAACTGTAGAGGTTAAATAACAGGTAATATAGTGTTCTAACTGTAGAGGTTAGCTAACAGGTAATATAGTGTTCTAACTGTAGAGGTTAACTAACAGGTAATATAGAGTTCTAACTGTAGAGGTTAACTAACAGGTAATATAGAGTTCTAACTGTAGAGGTTAACTAACAGGTAATATAGTGTTCTAACTGTAGAGGTTAACTAACAGGTAATATAGTGTTCTAACTGTAGAGGTTAGCTAACAGGTAATATAGAGTTCTAACTGTAGAGGTTAGCTAACAGGTAATATAGAGTTCTAACTGTAGAGGTTAACTAACAGGTAATATAGTGTTCTAACTGTAGAGGTTAGCTAACAGGTAATATAGAGTTTTAACTGTAGAGGTTAGCTAACAGGTAATATAGTGTTCTAACTGTAAAGGTTAGCTAACAGGTAATATAGTTTTAACTGTAGAGGTTAGCTAACAGGTAATATAGAGTTTTAACTGTAGAGGTTAGCTAACAGGTAATATAGTGTTCTAACTGTAAAGGTTAGCTAACAGGTAATAGAGTTCTAACTGTAGAGGTGAACTAACAGGTAATATAGAGTTCTAACTGTAGAGGTTAACTAACAGGTAATAGAGTTCTAACTGTAGAGGTTAACTAACAGGTAATATAGAGTTCTAACTGTAGAGGTTAGCTAACAGGTAATATAGAGTTCTAACTGTAGAGGTTAGCTAACAGGTAATATAGAGTTCTAACTGTAGAGGTTACCTAACAGGTAATATAGAGTTCTAACTGTAGAGGTTAGCTAACAGGTAATATAGAGTTCTAACTGTAGAGGTTAACTAACAGGTAATATAGTGTTCTAACTGTAGAGGTTAGCTAACAGGTAATATAGAGTTCTAACTGTAGAGGTTA
>SSNR01000674.1:102389-117726 GCA_006937965.1 Callopanchax toddi | reverse complement strand
TGTTGCTGGCGGGGGGGCTGGTGTCTGTCCCAGTGCCTGGCCCTGGCTCTGGGGCCTTTAGTTTGCTGGTGGGTCTTGGTACCACCTAGCCATGTGGGGCTGGTTCCATCTGCGCTGGGGGGGAGGAGTCTTGGGTCTGGGGGGGGGGGCGCTTTGCCTGGGTGTCTATGTCCTATGTAAGTTTGTAGTTGCTATGTGGGTGATTGAGGGAGGTATAGTTACCCTGCTGGGGTGGGGGTGGGGGACTCTGTGGGCTCCGTGGCGCTGTGTGGGGCTCCTGCCGTGGACCTGGATGGGTGGGCCGGCGATCTCCCTGCCCTGGGTGGTTTTTGGGGAACGAGGGTGCTTACTGGGGCCAGCGGGGGAGCTGGCCCCCTGGGAGGGCTTGTCCCCCAAGTCTTGCCTCCCCATCCCCAGATTTTTCCCTCCCTCTGCTCCGTCACGTCACCACACACACAGGGCTTTGAGTCACGGGTACGTCATGGTGTGGAACACCATCTCTGCAGTCCTGTGGCAGCCTGTGGCCCAATTTTATTGCACAATTTAAACACTTCCACCCCAGCCATTCTTACATTATGCATCTGGGGTCTTTGGATGAATGGGGTTTATGCACGGTCACTTCCTGGTTGCGATAGAGGCTGCCCCTCCCTTCCGGTTCAACGCTGTTCCCACACAAACTGGACAAAATGGATTTTTTTACCCGTTTTCTTCAAGACCTGCCGCGCATCACGGTGAACGATGTCCACCGGATTTTTGAAAAACACACAGAGACGTCTGCGAGCAAGCGGGTGAAGGACTTTAAGCTGTATATAACCAGCTTTATTCATGAAATTGAAGGTAAGCTAACAGCGTTAGCTCGTAGCTTCCATCATCAAAAAACAGTGAGACAAATCTATATAGCCGTGATCGTGGGCTCCAACTGCTTCCCAACTTTCAACTTTCTCTGGTCTAGCTGTACGTTATCAAACACCAAGTTTTCATTCACCAAAAGAATAGTTGTTCCAGTGAAATAACTTACGAACGGCGCCGCACCTCCTCCTTTAGCCTCCTCCTTTAGCCTCCTCCTTTAGCCTCCTCCATTAGCCTCGTCCACTCGGCTCTTTGACTACTGTGCTGTAAAGTGTGGACTGCAGACACGGTGTGGTTAGAAACGATCACGTTTTCTCTTCTTAAGTTCACAATCCTTCCTTTTTGTAGTTATTTATTCAGTGAAATGTGTGGAAACGGACTGATGAATTCTATTCAGCTGATGCGGTACACAACGGAACACAGCAGTGTTCAGCTGTCGAGGCTTCCCGTCCGCTGATACTTATATGATGGCTTCATTTCTTAGTGCTATAATATATATATCATACTGTACTATACTATACTATTACTCATTTTGATTATAAACAATATCTTTAGCTGGAAATGCACTCTAACTCTGGAAATCTTCACGTTTCAAATGGAACCGGAAATGGTCCCGCGAGGTAATTTTAAACCGGAAGTTCTACTAAGTACTCTGTGCATAAAGCCCATTACACCCAGTAATACCCGGGGGGGAGGGAGGTCTAGCCGGCTAACCTCTCCTCCGGTGTCATTACCCATCTCCACGCATTTAGACACTTAGGATCCAGGGCGGGGGATGACGGGCCGCCCCCACTCTTTTTAAAAGCATCTTACTACAACACGCATCAACACCACATTGGAGCAGGTGGGGGGAGACTTGGGGTCTTCACACACCCCTGTTCTCTGCTTGCTGCCTGGGGCCTGGAGTGGAGCGGGCTGTCTGGTCGGGGTCTGCGGTGGGGGGGCTGCTCGGCTGCGGCGGGGTGCGCGGTGGTCTGCTTATCCCCACTTCAGTAAGGGAGGGACCATCTTCTGGATCTCAGGGCCGGCTTCACCCTTAGGGCACTGGTCCCTGGTCCTGAACATAGAGAGTGCATGGGGAGCGAGAGTGGGTGTACAGCGTCTATTGTGTGTCTTGGTATGTTTGCAGGAATGTGTGTGTGCACGCATGAGGGAGGGAGAGTGATTGTGTTTGTGTGTGACTGTTTTTCTGTCAGGTTTCGTCCCCCCCCCCCCCCCCCCCCCCCCCCCTCTGTGACATACTAGACCCTCCTCTGCAGAGAGTATCCTCCCTGGCGGCGCCTCGGCATTGGTGGTGCCTTTCTCCAGTGGCGTGCTGGGGTGTCTCGGGGTCTGGGTCTGGGTGCTGGGGGCGTCTGCCTGCTCTTCTTCCTGTGGCTGCCTGGTGGGATCTGGGCCCCCGGGGGTGGTCGGGCCTCTGCTGGGGCCGGTTCGCTCCTGGGTCTCGGGTCTCTGGTTCCGGCTAGATCTACCCTGGATGGCCGGCTGCAGGCGGTGCCTGTGAGCTCCTAGCCGCGACCCCCCAGGGGCTCTAGCGCGGCGACTGCCGGGGGGCCCACGTGGGGTGAGCCTCTGCGCCCTCTGGGGGAGAGTTTAGCGACTGCCCTGACGGCGATCTCCCTGGGGTGTCCGTGCCCTGGGTGGCCTCTGGACGTCTGGGGCCTGGACCTCCTCCGCGTCCTCCGTGGGCCTTGGGGGCGGGTCTGTGGCTCCTCTAACTTATTATTGAATGTTTCAATAGAGAAACCTTACATAAACAAGCGCGCATATATACACACAGGTGATCACAAGGTGCTCACATAAAGACGACTCAGGTGTTTTCAGACACATTAACTGGGGCTGTGGTTGGCACTGAACTCTCTTGAACTGGTGTATACGTATACATTTGAAGAATATCACAACTGTTGTGTATTCATATGCTGTTTGTTGCTGTTGTATCTTTTCTCCTGTTTTGTTTGTTTGTGCTTTATTTACAGGTCTAGAAGTGGACTCTTCACGTCTCTTGTTCTCTTCTTTTTCTGTTTACTTTCTCCCCCATCCCTCTTTCTGTACCCTTCCCTTCACTTTCAGGCTCCGTGTCCAATCAACCATAAAAACATTCTAATAAAGATTTTGGGGGTTATATTTAAACAAAAATCAGGAGGAGTTTTATAGCAGTGGCTGTAACCTCTCACCTGAAACAGCAACACTGTTGGGCTTGTTTTTGGCACTCAGACATTATTCTGTTTGCTCCACAGCCGGACAGGACACGGGGTTAAAAAAACAAAACAAAACTCATCTTATATATTTGGATAAATGTGGTAGTGTGCTGGAAGTGGGCAGTTTATTGACTGAAGATGGAAGTCATTTACTTCAGTTTTCTGTTGATCTACAGAAAATACAATTCTAATCTCAGACTTTATCAGGACAGTGTTGGTTTAAATAATCTGCACCAACAGCTATGATGATGGAGAGATGTAGAGTGTAGGAACCACTTCCCCATCCTGAGGGGGAAGTGCTGAGCTACGCCTGGTTGGACCCTCTTCCTCCTCTTCAGTCCAGCCCTGCGCTGTCCCACTATTACCTGCATTCCATACTCTTACTCCTCAATTCAACTTTTTCACTCCATCATTCCATCCCCTCGTCCTCTCTGCTGCTGGGCTGTGGTTACCATGACGATGAGGGCCTATTCTGCTGGAGTGGTACTCAGGCTAAATGGACTGGGTTGGAGGAATGTGTGATTGTTTTAGTGTGTGTGCAGGAAAATTCAAGAGCACATAAATGCTGGTCTTCCTGCAGGCGAAGCGGTACTCGATTAAAGAGTCTGCATTATGCTGCCCTGGACTGTTTGATAGGTTATGCAACAGAACGACCTGGAAGGCTGCATGCTTCTCTAAACCCACGTAGAAAACTCCTCTACCTCTGTGCCCCTCTGTGCCCCTGCTCTCTGGTCTGGGAGGTATGCTAACATTAACAGCAGCTCGTGTGTTCCATGCTGAGAGGCTCCTATAGCAACAATGTTCCTCACCTCAAGTGACACCGTGATGCTACAGGAGCCTCCTCCACACGCACTTATTAGACCTTCTGCTGTCTTTTCCACTGGAGTTTAGAGTCAACTGGAACAAAAACTATTCAATACAGAAAATCACTCTAGATGATGTAGTGAACAAAAGATCAACCAAGTTCAAAGGTCACCGTTCTGGCCAAAGCACTGGACCAGAAGTCATCATGGTTCTGATCCAGGACGAGAGGAACAAACGGTTCCAGAATTCATAATCAAATCCTGTGTTTTTATATAGATCCTCCACAGACTCTAGTGCTGCACAGAACCTTCAAGTCACAACACACCCTGTCCTGAGCTCTGCTCACAGATCTACAGATGTTCAAACTCTGATCCAGTTCTTAAGGCATACTCTGAATGAACTCATATGAGTTTGTGTCAACAAAAACGCTTTACTGAACACAAATGTTCTCTTTTCTTGTTCGTGTCTCAACAGTAATTCTCTGAAACGTCTCAGTTAATCTAGAATCCATCAGATGACTCATGTTGATTTAAAGCCGAGGATTAGAAATCGCATTTTAAATGGATTTAAAATGAGCCACAGAGGATGCCTGTCTGGTGTGGGGGGGGGCATTGGTTCCAAAGTGCAATAACAGCAAATGAATGACCACCTCTGTGCACTAGTGATGCACAGGTTTGGGTTTTTAAACGAGTCCTGCACATTGAAAACTTCTGACCCGCACCAAACCGCCCCGCATCACTGTGTCTATTTTTACAACCCGCCTCATTAAACAACACGTTGTAACACTGACTGAATGCACTTTTAGTCTGACCGTCTCCAAAATGTGCTTATGCAAAGTTCAAAGTTTGAAAAGTTATCACATTTCTCTGTCACGTCTTCTTTTATAAATCCCAAAGTTTGCAGAGAAAGTGACTTACACAACTTTCAGACAAGTTTTTTGCGTGAGCAAGTTTTATAAATGAGGTCCCAGGTGTTTATCTGCAGCACACACACACACACACACACACACACACACACACACACACACACACACACACACACACACACACACACACACACACACAGAGGTGTGTGATTGTAATTTTTAATGATGACTGACAGCCTTTAAATTTGTCTGTCAAAGTAAAAACTGTCAGTGACAGAACATTTTCTGTTAACGCAAGCACTGATTTGATAAACCCGCCCCAAATCTTGCCCAAGCCCAAGTAAATGTCCCACTTTATCTCATAATTTACAGTGTAGATCCCCTGATGGTACCCCAAATCTTTCCCAAATCTTGTATCTGGTACCCCCAAATCTCTGTTTTGTTTTTTATTTTCAATGTTTTCTCTGTTTTGTTTTTGTTTATATTGTAAAGCGCTTTGTGATGTATATCTGTGAAAGGCGCTATATAAATAAATTTTACTTACTACTACTTACTTACTTACAAACTGCCCCGCACTGAAATAAAAATGTACTGACCCGACCCGCGAATAAAAGACAATCTGTGCACACCTACTGTGCACCAGCCCTGTTCTTGGAACCACCAAACGGTGACTGGATGGAGCAGGGCTACAGTAGATCCATTCGGTACTGGGGACCCTGGCCAAGTACTAGTTTAAAAGTAAAATCTTAAAATGGATTCTAAAACCAACAGGGATCCAGTGAAGGACAAGAGAGAAGTGATGATGGAGGTTAAGTCTGGCAGCAGCATTTTGGACAAGCAGCAGACGAGACAGAGAGGCCTGACTAACACCTGCACTGTTGTGTTTATTTGGAACAGTCTGATGTGGATTTGAAATATTTTCACATTCTTTTCAAAACAAAGGCAATATTGTATTTTATTAACAAATTATAGTTGTAGAGAAAATATGTAAGTGGTAAAAAACATGTATTTAATGACAAAACTGTTAAACTCTTTCCAAAACGTGTGAAAGAACAGTATCAAACGAGATGTACAAGGTATTTTGTCCGAGTGGGTTTGCCATAGTTTGATGGGCCCCAGGCTGCAAATTTGCGAAATGTAGGTGAGTTGGGTAAGGTCCCGCCTTTTCTCACCTCTGATTGGCTACAAGCGCTCTCCTACGATTGGCTGTAGGTGAGTTGGCTCTGATTGGCTAAGAGGACTAGGAGCATCTATTTCATTAAGCAGCTGTCGTCATCAGGGAGGAAAATGTGAAGTTAGCGCTATAATAACAATACCTGTATAACTCCAAATATCACACACTGCTTTACAGGATAAAAGTTATATTTCCATATACTCATTGTAATGTCTCTTGTAAAAATTATGTACATTCTATTTGTACTGTTGTACCTATTTTTTTACTTTTAGCATTTAATTGTCATTCCATTAATATTTTGATTAGTATTGGTCAAAATGTTGTTTTATGCCTTAGCTCATTTTAATTTCACAATGTTGTCATTACACATTTTATATTTTTATACCCATTTTTATTTTATTTTTATACTTGAGCTGGACAACCTAAGCATCAGCTTCAATCCATTCCATTTGACCTTGGATCTGTTTATAACCCATAATTGTGATGACATCCCTGCTATCATAATCCATTCATTTATTCACTTATTGCAAGTTCACATTTTACGTGTTTCAGTTTCTTTGCTCACGTATCCACACCCGCCGCATCAGCTGCTCTGCAAGCAGATGAAAAAAGAGACAAAAGCAGCAAAGTGAAGAGCGCTTGTAGCCAATCAGAGGCGAGAAAGGCGGGAACTCACCCAACTCACCTACGTTTCGCAAATTCGCCCCCAGGCCCCGAGCGGACGGCAGTCTGAGCTGTCTGCTACCTACAGGCTGCATCAACGCAGTGACTTTCACCTCTGGGCCTTCAGTGATTTCCTCCTCAGTTCAACTTGAATTAATACGCCTCATCATACCATCAGTCTGACTTTAAAGGGGTTGTTTTTCAAAAGTACCATTTAATTATTGTAAAATAAATAAAACGTCCTCAAAGTACACACAAATAAAATAAGAAAACTGCAAAAGTCAGAGACAAGCAATTGACTGATTTGGATACTAAAAACCAATAACTAAGAACCCCCTCCTCCTCCCCAACCCCCCCCCCCCCCCCCCCCCGAGCCTGAGATCATGAACTCGGTGGTCACTGTTACAGTCTTTTACTATTTAAAGTTGTTTATTCTCTAATCCCATCTGTTCAAGCTGCTCTCTCCTCCTGTGAACCAGTTATGTGCTCTGATGTCTTCACTCTGTTCCTCTGTGTATACTTGTCTAACTTGTTGTCAAATCAAAATGTTGTTGCCACTGAATTTCATTTACTGTAATCAGTAGTTCTGAATCTGGACCTGGAGGATCTGGATTGGTTGCTCTGCAATGATTTGATGAGACCTGGAGCTTTAGAGAGAAACTGAACGGAATTCCTTCCTTCCTGTAAACATGCTGTCAGATGTGATGATGATCATCAGTTCAGAACTCCGGGTTAAATTATTTCAAAGATCATTGATGTCGACACAAGAAACCACAAGTCCCTTGTCTCTCCTTCAGGTCTCCTCTTCAGGCTCCGGTTCCACAGCTCACCCTGTCCTGGTGCTCAGACCGCCTCATGTCCTGCTGCTGAGTGTCGGGCTAATCGTTGCTACTATGCTAAACCTATCTACCTCTATCTTTCTCTGTCTGTACTGTCCGTTAGTCCTTTTTAGAGAATAAATACTGTTAAAGTCTTTTATTCCTGTTTCAGTCTGCATCTGTCAAAAGGGTACATAACTACTCCCTGTAATTCTCCTAGAACATAGTTTTCCTGCAATAAATCATTAGTTTTAGTTCTAGGTAAGGACCGCAGAGACGCTCCGCTTAAACCTAACTAACTAGATCATTTACAGAAAGTGCAGCAATAAACTAAATAGTTCAACGCTACACTGAGATGGTTGGTGTCAAAACCTGAACAGGAAATGGTTCTTCATGCTTTGATCTCCTCCCGTCTAGATGACTGTAACACACTTTTCACATGTTTGAACCAAAAAGCCCTTTATGGCCTTCAGCTGGTCCAGAACTCTGCAGCGAGGCTCCTCACTGGAGCAAACAGGAAAGATGACATCACTCCTATTCTGAGGTCTCTGATTGGTTACCTGTGTAGCGTAATATAACCTGATTTTATCATCCTGACTCTAACTTTCAGGGCCCTACATGGTCAAGCTCCTCTTTATGTTACTGACCTGATAAAGACCTACGCTCCAACCCGAGTCCTCAGGTCCACAGACCAGAATCTACTAACAGCTCCAACCTGAGTCCTCAGGTCCACAGACCAGAATCTACTAACAGTTCCAACCTGAGTCCTCAGGTCCACAGACCAGAATCTACTAACAGTTCCAACCTGAGTCCTCAGGTCCACAGACCAGAATCTCCTAACAGTTCCAACCCGAGTCCTCAGGTCCACAGACCAGAATCTACTAACAGTTCCAAGGACCAGATTTAAAGTCCAGGTGATCTCTCCTTCCAGTCTGTTGCACCTCGACTTTGGAATGACCTTCCTTTAGTTTGACGCTGTATAGACAGTCTGGACTCCTTTAAAAAGCAGCTGAAGACCCAATTATTCAAAACTGATTTTAAATAACTCTTTTGTTTTCATTCATTTCTTGATGTTTTTGGTTCTCTGTCTTTAATCATGTTTTAATTTTGATGTTTTTGTGAAGCACTCTGTGATTTGTTTCTGTGAAAGGTGCTATCGAAATAATCTTTACTTACTTATTTCTCAGCCAGAACGGAGGGTTCATCTACTGGATAACTAAATGTAACATCTAAAATTTAAGATCTAAATCCAGCCATCTTAGTCTAATAAAACACAGACTTCACTTTTTCCTAAAATTTTTAACAATACATTTTACAACATCCATCATCATGTTTCTAAATGTTTATTAATGTTTTTGCTTAAAAATCATGTTCACCATCATTCTCACTGCTGTATCATCATTAGACAAATTGTAGTAATAAATGGACTTTTATGATCTATATTTTTTATCTGTTTCAGATTATTAATGGTATTGATTCTCCGTTCAACCAAAAAGAATCTAGATTTTACATTTCAATAAATACTAACCATTAAAAAGGTTGATGTCTAACATTTCTGACTCATTACACATTTTAGATGAGTTTGATATTTTTTTGTAAATGTATTAAGTGTAGTACTTCTACTACATCTGTGTGTACTCTGTTGGTAGACCATGATTGAGTCTGACAGCTGGTGCCTTCTGTTCATTAGGCTGAGACAGTCAGCTTCCCATGGAGAGGTGTGTTTACCGTAAACCACAACAAGCACACACTGTGATTATCACCATGGAGACCTGAGCCTTGGACACACACACACACACACACACACACACACACACACACACTGAAAATGTTAATAAACAAGAAATAAATCTTGATTTTCCCCAAAGCTTTTCTCTGTTGCAGCTTAGTGAGTCATCTCTGAAGAGACGTGTGAGCATGTGTGTGTGTGTGTGTGCGTGCGTGTGTGCATGCGTGTGTGTGTGTGTGCATGCGTGTGTGTTTGTAAACAGCTCATCTACTGGATCGTTGAACGATCATTCTGATTCAGGCTGAAAACGGAACTGCTCACCTGGATGAAAGTACATTAGAGCTCTCCTAGAGAATACTGCTCCCACCTGCTGGACACACACTGAACAGGAACAGAGCTACATACGTGTGTGTGTGTGTGTGTGTGTGTGTGGGGGGGGTCCTTTGTTAAAATAATGAGACATTTTTTCAGGTATTTAACCTGAATCTATGATGTCATCACTCCAAACTGATGATGTAATCACTGCACTCTGGTGATGTCATCACTCCACTGTGTTGATGTCATCACTCCACTCAGGTGATGTCATCACTCCACTCAGGTGATGTAATCACGGCACTCTTGTGATGTCATCACTCCACTGTGTTGATGTCATCACTCCACTCAGGTGATGTCATCACTCCAGTGTTGATGTCATCACTACACTCTGGCGATGTAATCACTGCACTCTCGTGATGTCATCGCTTCACTCTGGTGATGTCATCACTCCACTGTGTTGATGTCATCACTTCACTCTGGTGATGTCATCACTCCACTCAGGTGATGTCATCACTCCACTGTGTTGATGTCATCACTCCACTCTTGTGATGTCATCACTCCACTCAGGTGATGTCATCACTCCACTGTGTTGATGTCATCACTCCACTCTGGTGATGTCATCACTCCACTCTAAGTTTGAGAGACACTCTCTTACCAACCAGCTCTTCTTCCTCCCACAGCCGTTGAAGGACAGAAGGTAGTGGTTCCTGTCCTCTCTCAGTAAGCCTGTCCTCTGGCTGTAGGGACTCTGGTTTGGACTCAGTGTCTCGTTGACTGTGTTCAGATTTGATCAGAGTTCAGTGACTGAGTTGATTCAGTGTTTCTTCCTTTTCTTCCTGCCAATGTTTTACTCTTTTATCTGATGTTCTGCTTGCGTTCCTGAAGCTCTTTGTCTCTTGAGCTCTTCTTGGTTCTAATAACGGTCACTGTGTTATGTGTCAGATCATCACAATAAACCAGCTAACAACAGGTGAGCTTCAACTCAGGCCTTCAGGAGTTTTCAGCTACTTGATTCAGCACTCAGGATTAAAAAATACATGTCTCTATGTAATAATAATAATAATAATAATAATAATAAATGTAACTTATATTGCAATCTCAAAGTGCTACAGAGCAGAAGATTAAAATAGCTGAGTCAAAGTTCATAAAATAAGTAAGATAATAAAAGGGCAGCTACAAAATAAATTTAACAAAAAGCTTTATGTAATGCAAATTTTTCTTCTTCCAAAAGAAAAAAAGAAAGAAGATCCAGTAAACATTTTGAGTAATGTATTGATTAAATATTTTGGTAAGAAACACTGAAGACCACAGATTGATCTGGTGTAAATCAAGAGTCACCAGTAGGTGTGGTCCTCGCTCACTGTGAAGATCTGACTGATGACCTGACCAATGGAGTCCTCTGTTTGCTCCTCCTTCCTTGAGGCTCTGCTGTAGGACCTTAGCAGTGCAGCATGCTTTACTTCTGCTGGTTAAGGAGGAATCAACATGTTTTTCTTTGCTAAACCACAAAAACAATTACTCTGTTATGTGTCAAACAATTCCCATTCTCCAATATCTGCACAGGTTGATGGAGAGAATGTAAGAAAACATTTAACTTTTCAACATTTCCTGTCATTTTTCATCGTTTTATGGGTCACTTGTTCAGTAGTAAAATTGAGTTGGATGTTATTTAGTTCATTCTGCTTCACTTACAGTTTGGCCCAAAGCTTTGGTGATGAAAAGCAGCTGTGTAGGAAAGTAAAACCTCCTCTGGGTTCAGCCAACGTGTGTTTTGGAGTTTGCGTTCTGAAACAGCTCAGCTGCCTCAGTGCTGTTCCTATGTGTCTGGTACCAAGATATGGAGCCACAGATTTTAGGAATAAACTTGTTTACTGCTGATGCCATCTGATGCCACCAGACTGGTGTCTGTTGAGTTTAGAGCAGAATCAACAGCTCACTGAAGACACTGCTGTCCTGCTGGGAGTGTGTTGGAACCATGATGAGCGTGAGATCGCTCTACTGAATGTTTAGGTGGGTGGAAGTGTCGAAGCATCCTTTGAATGTTTTGATGCAGATTGTTAGATAACCAACTGATTTATAACATCATGAGCAGTGTCACTGTAGGGGTTTAATCAAAGGTGGTGTTCTATCAGTTATTAAGGACCACACCCACGGTGACAACCTCTAAAGTGGACACTCTCTAGAAACAGAAAGAAGACAGAAACCAAATCCTGTTTTATAGTGGAATACACTGGATCATCCTGATGGTTGTGAACAACATGGCAACCCAAAAACACACAAAAGAAAATGTCCCTATTAAACGTCTTATCAACACAAAACATATGACTAGCCAGTTTACATTATATTTTTAACAGGTACAACAGCAGAGACTGATTGTCATTGTAAAAACACTTCAAAACACCAGACCTCTGACACACTGGAAAACGGCTGTTTACTGAACGACACTAAAGTTTAGCTACTACCAAACAAACTGAACAAACACCACAAAACAAATCATAATGCATTTACATTACATGTTATACCCGTTGTAGCTCATAAAAGTGGCTTTTACCGTACCTGTGGATCACAGAACAGGAGACTGTTGCCCAGGCCAGAGCTCATTTATTCTGAGCTGTGCATGCCCAGAGCTTTCAGCTAGACTCTCTGGTAGACCCACAGTGGCACAGAGTGCCATCCGTTGACACATGGTTGAGTAAATAAGGTTTCTTCATAGTAACATTCAATAATAAGTTTGAGAAGCCATGGAAGGGACAAATGAGACCTGAGCCCCAGTCCTCTGAAGGCCACCAAGAGCACGGAAACTAGGGCTGGGCAGTATACTGGTTCATACCGGTGTAGGTACCCCATCTGCTCGGGCTGCCAGATCGGCTCGGGGTCCTTCTCCTACCGACGACGTCACACTACGGCAAAGCCACTCGGACAAAATAAACTGTAAATCTCTGTCGATGCTGTTCTTCCACACAGGTTTTGGAAAGAGTTTAGCAGGTTTGTTCATAAATACACGTTTCTTACCGCCTAATGTTTTCTTTATAACTGTAATCTGTTAATAAAAACACAATATTGCCGTTTTTTAGTAAAGAATGTGAAACTACATCAAACCAACCTCAGACTGTGCCAAATAAGCACAACGGTTTTTATATGTGAATGTGTTTCTTGTGTTTACATATTTAGCAGGCCTGGTTGTTTGTATAAATGTAGATTATTCTGTATATTTTGTTAGTTCTGGTGTAAATAAATCTAAAGATTTGTTCAAAAATAGGTTGTAGTCCTTACTACAGTTAAGAACTACAATCGCGACCAATCAAAAGCTTTAGCGTTAACGTGATAACGGAACTTTTACGAACGTGGTAACGTCACTCCAGTTCGTCGTACGTTCAGCCAATCGGCTAGTGCTATGTAATCGGCAGGCGCAGGCCCCGAGCCGAACTGGCAGCCCGAGCAGATGTGGTACCTACACCGGAAACCGGTGGTTTTTTGGTTATGATATGAATTTTTCATATACCGGTGAATAGCCCACAGCGTCCCGGACGTTGGCAGTGAGGAACTGTTTCAGTAGGGACACATTTCACTACAACACCCAGCGTGAGTGAAACTTTTGAACCAAGAATGGTGACTAGCGGGAGCTGTCATGGCGACTTACAAATTACAAACCCAGAGGAACTTATTCCAAAAAGAGGAGACAGGTGCACGTCTGTTGTTTCGGGGTTTTTCAGGTTTAAAAAGTCGAACGTGACTGAGCAACACTGTTAGCCGCTAGCCAGCGGGGCTAACCAGCAGTTTGCTTCACCACCTCAGCCGAAAACATGTCTTGGAATATTAATTACCAGGAATGTCTCAAGCTTAGATCTGTACCCTTCACCTCCACAGCTAAAACAGCTAGTAGCAGTCAGTTAGACGTCCATTAAAGACGTGTTCGCTAAAGAGACCGCTGATGAAAAAAGCCAGCGGTGGGTCGAGATAAAAGGCTGAAGAAGGAGGACTACAAGGCGTGGCTGGTCTGTGGGTCTCCAGAGGCAGCAGACGGGTATCGGAGGGCCAAGCGGGGTGCAGCGGTGGCAGTTTCCGAAGCAAAATCTCGGGCGTGGGAGGAGTTTGGTGAGACCATGGAGAAAGACTATCGGTCGGCTCCAAAGAGGTTCTGGAAAACCATCCGGCGCCTCAGGCGAGGAAGGCAGCAACTTGCTCACACTGTTTACAGTGGGGACGGGGAGCTGCTGACGTCAACTGGGACTATAGTCGGGCGGTGGAAGGAATACTTTGAGGAGCTCCTCAATCCCACCGACACGCATTCCTATGAGGAACCAGAGCTGGGAGGCCTGTCCAATCTCTGGGGCAGAAGTTGCTGAGGTAGTCAAACAACAATGCAGCGGCAGAGCCCCGGGGGTGGATGAGATCCGACCTGGGTATCTGAAAGCTATGGATGTTGTAGGACTGTCGTGGTTGACACGTCTCTGCAACATTGCGTGGTCATCGGGGGCAGTTCCTGCTGAGTGGCAGACCGGGGTGGTGGTTCCCATTTTTAAGAAGGGGGACCAGAGGGTGTGTTCCAACTATAGGGGGATCACACTCCTCAGCCTCCCTGGGAAGGTCTACTCCAGGGTCCTGGAGAGGAGGGTCCGGTCGATAGTTGAACCTCAGATAGAAGAGGAGCAATGTGGTTTTGGTCCTGGTCCTGGAACTGTGGACCAGGGTGCTCATTTATAAAACTTGCTTAACAAAATGCCCACAAAATGGGCCTGAAAGTTGCGTAAGTCACTTTTTACTCAAACTTTGGGATTTATAAAAGAAAACTAATGACAAAATTTGCGCAACTCTAATCAAACTCTGAACCTTGTGTAAGCACATGTTGGAGACGTGAAACCTGTCAGAGCAGCTGGTGAGATGAAAAATGTTGAATTTATGACACAATTAAAGACTTGTAGACCCTCACACACACAGAACCAACAATCCGTCTCTAAAAATAATAAAAATTAAAATCTCAATGAAAATATGTCGCACTTTAGAACAATATCCATTCTGTTCATCCAGTCGTCTTCAGATTATAGAACAGCTGCACTTATTGGAGCATTAATTGTGATTTCTGAGACTTAGGAATCCTGCAGGGACACTTGTGCGTAATGCGCTGGATGAGCTGCAGCTCAGCCAGCAGGCAGACTCCGGATGAATGGGAGAGAGTTTTTAGAGATTTCTAGATAATGACTGGACCATCGATCAGCTGATAGATTCATCAGAGCATCCTATGGATCAACTGGGTCCAGTATTAGATCAACAGAACCATCAGAACCAGTAAAACCCGGTGTCACCGGCCATTCTCAGGTTCCCTTCAACCAGCGATTGATCCAACAGGTTGACTGTTTGATAGGATGAACAACATGACGTGTCTTCTCCTTTGGATTCCATTAAATGTTGTCATTGAACGTTTCTCTAGATCTTAGATCTACACCATCTTTCTGTCAGACTGACAGCAGACGCTGCAGTCAGACTGACTCTCAGCACTTCCGTGTCTCTAATCCGTCAACATTTCAGCACCTAATAAAACATTTTCCCGTCCATCCACCACAAGCACATTTTCTAACTAAACAAACAGGTTTCGCTGTCTCGGTGGCCGTCGATCCGCCTGGATCAGGAACTCCCAAAGGTAAGAGAGGCTAAGTACTTTTCTACTCTTGACATTGCTTCTGGGTTCTGGACTATACCGGTCCATGAATCCGACCAGCAAGTCCGATCTGACAAGTTGGCTTTTACCTTTGCCAACCGCCAATACACCTTCACACGGTGTCCGTTCAGCTACTCTAACTCTCCCTCTGAGTTTAACATCTTCTTGAACAAGGCATGTCCCGACGCTCGTCAGCGCGGAACCATCATCTATGTCGACGACATTCTGGTTGGACAACCATCGTTAGATGAACACCTGACCGAGCT
>SSNR01000674.1:88736-102127 GCA_006937965.1 Callopanchax toddi | reverse complement strand
GTGAAGGCCAACTTCCACGTTGGTTACCACCCCGAATCGTCTGGCCAGGTTGAAAGGGCGAACCGCACAGTGGTTTCTATTCTGAAGAAATATGTCTCAGCTAACCACAGTGACTGGGATGTGAAACTTCCGTTGGCGCTGATGGCTATCAGAGCCACGCCCAACGAGTCTACAGGTGTCTCTCCATTCGAGATGATGACCGGTAGGCAGATGACACTCCCACTTCACCTGCTCTATGGGCCTAGGGACTGTGAGGCTGTTCCAGCTCACACTAATGAGAAGTATCTAAAGGACTTAAAAGGACATCTACAGTCCGCCTTCTCCTTTGCTCAAACAAATCTGAGTAAAACGGCTGAAGGTAGGAAAGCTTATTATGACCAAAAAGCTTCACATGACGAACTCCAGGTGGGTGATCGGGCTTGGTTTTACGACTACGCGCCTAGACCAGGGCAGACAAAGGTCGGCTCTGGTAGACTCGCTAAAAAGCTTCTCCCAAAGTGGAAAGGGCCGTTCCGTATAACCGACAAACTCTCACCCGTCGTTTACCAGTTACGGATCCCTAAGGGTCCGAAAGAACCCGTCCTCAAGTGGGTTCACAGAAATCAGATCAAACCTCACAAAGTCCGCTTCGGTACCTCTGAGCCGTCGCCAGGTTCAGAGGGTGATGTGACTTGAGGCCTCCCAGGTTTCCACCTGTTGTCCCCTTTTTCGGTGTGTGTGGCGTGAATGTGTGTCCGCGTTCATGTCCTCCCTTTTAACCATGTGTTACTAACCATGTGTTTTTATGGGAAACAGACCTGGTTGAGCTGCTGACGTCGCCTGCTGTACTCCAGTAAGCTGTGCGTCCATCCTGGTAAACACTAAGCCAGAGTTCCTTTATTTTACAGCCTAATGCTGCATTCATTTAGTAAAATTACTTTATGTTTAAATCAAACTTAATGTTTAATTTTATACTGCTTAAAATAATTATTTCATCATAATAATTAATGTAAAGGTGAGCAATTCATTTAATATACCTTCCTCAAATCAAAGACAAGGATAAAATATATTTTAGGCCATTTAACACAAAATGTCCCATAAAACTTTAGATTTCAGATCTAAATTGACTGATTTCACCATTTCCAAAACTCAATTTTTGGTTAACAAAATCTCAATTCCTTAGTTTACTAAGTTATTTCCAAAACTTTAAATAGTTAAACTTAGTTTAAAATATGACGTAATGCCTTTCCAAATTCACTTAAAAGTGTCACTCCTAGAGTAACCTCGTGGGAGTGAAGTCAATCTCTTCAGAGTTTTATACAAATAATAGAGCTCTTAAATCATTTAAATAGGTTAAATCCTTAATTAAATGTAATGGCATGACACATAGCCTTATTTTAAAATTAGATTAATTTAATTTTTCTAGTTTATTTTAACCAAATCTGCCTTCATTCACACATTTTGAATGCCTTTTACCAGATTGTGGTTGTTTTGCTGTGCTGTGCCTTTCTTCTGCTCTACTGTCCAGCGACCGGACGTCCAAGGTCCCAACTGGTCTCGTCTGCGACTCATCTGCCGACGCTGCTCTGGGTTGGAGATCTTCATCAACAACAACGACAAACTGCCCCACTCGTCAGTCTCCTGGCATCGTTTGGATCAGTGCCCTCCTCCTGATTCTGTTTCGTTGTGGGATGCTTCCTAATTCCTGAAGGTCATTGGCACAGGTACCCCTGTGTCTGGTAATCTATACACTCAAGCTCTGATTCATTTTTGATTGACTCTGTCCGGTGGAAAGGTACCACAAACCTTTCTTCCCTTTTGGTTCATGATGATCAATGATGTCCTCCGTCATCGGATTGGAATTTCAAGGCAACGACCTTCTGCTAGGCGTCCTTGACCTTGAAATAAGGGCGGAATATGTAACGTCAACGAATACGTTACATCCTCTGAACTTTGACCTTTGTTGATCATCACTACAATAACTCATCTTTTTCCCAATAACTTGGATTAAAATGACTCTTTTATTATGTTGTAGCCTGAATCAACATTCCTTCCAGGACCCGGTCGTGTCGGAAGACTCAGAAGACTTTCTTTAGTTAATAATTAAACTTAAAGACTCTTTGATGTCTCCTTCTAAAGGACACTACCTTTAATCCACTGTCCAGAAATGTCTTAATATGATTAATTCATTTTCTTCCAGTATTAATGAATGTTGATGTTGCATCAGTATTATTTCATGTTTCTACTTTTGCTAAAAGGTTAAATCATATTAATAATCCATTTAGTCTAAACTGGGATTCTTAGTGACGAGAACCACGTGACTTGGTAAACTTCTTCCCATTGGGCCACGCGTCAAAAAGATCCCTATGTCAGACTTCCTGCCCAGAAGTCCCTGAGTTCTCATTCAGCCAGCAACGAGACAACAGCTCACCATTTCCTCAGCTACACGGTGGGCCCGGTGCCGACTTCCCTGTGGGTTACAGCCCCACAAGTCGATGACATTTCCCCGGCTCTAAGCTAGACACCATCCGTCTGCTTCGTTTTCACCTGCCATGGGGAAGAACTTGCAAGCCTCTTTCCTCTGCCAGAGATGGGGCTGCTGAACCGACTCTCAGGCTTTTCTGTGCCTTGGGGCATCCTCACCAGCCGCCTCGGGGATCCGAGGATCGTCCTGGGCACCCGACCCACAGACGACCCTCCTCTACCACGTCAAACTGATCCACGGAGCGTCTCAGCAGGTACCAACTCCGATCTGGTAAAACGGAGGCTCTTGATAAGCAAACTCCGGTTAACTTAATCTCAACTCCCCTCATAACTAGTTCCAAAACTCCCTAGATATATTTTATATCTCACGGGCTCTCGTCATTCACTCTCAGCTTAATGCCATCAGAAGAACTCCTTAAGATGCAACTGCCTACCTCATATCTGTCTGTTCGTTCAATCTGTTTACTTAATAAAATAAGTGTAGTCTAAGTCTGCCTCTGGTTCATACCTTCCAGCTATAACGTACGTAAGTCTTCACTTTGAATAAAAGGAATCTAAAGTATCAATGCATAATAGTTAGTTTAGTGAAGGTATCTCAGCATTAGCTCAGTGTAAAACCGACCAAAACTGAACTAATGATCTTGCAGAAGTGTGTCTGTATTATAACAATAAAAACAGGTTATATTACGCTACATAAATGGCCATATATTGACCATATATGGCAGAATGTGGGTGTGTAGGAGGAGGGTTCTGACCCAAAAACAGCTGAGCACAGTTCTAGGTCTGAGAGCCATTTATAAAGCAGAACAGTGGATCTGTGCGTCCGCGCGGTTTTATAAATTGGTAATGGAATTTGCGTAACTGAAAATTTTTTGCTGAGCTTAAGCAAGTTTTAGTAAGGATTCTATGCAAAGTTTTTTAAATGACCACCCAGCTCTTTACCCTCGCTAGGGTGACGGAGGGGTCATGGGAGTTTGCCCAACCAATCTACATGTGTTTTGTGGATTTGGAGAAGGCTTATGACCGTGTCCCCAGGGATACCCTGTGGGGGGCGCTCCAGGGGTACGGGGTTGATGGTCTTTTGTTAAGGGCCATTCAGTCCCTGTACCAGAGGAGTGTGAGTCTGGTCCGCATAGCCGACAGTAAGTCGGACCTGTTCCCAGTGAGGGTTGGACTCCGCCAGGGCTGCCCTTTGTCACCGGTCCTGTTCATAACCTTTATGGACAGGATTTCTAGGCGCAGCCGTGGTGTGGAGGGTGTCGAGTTTGGTGACAAGAGAATCGCGTCTCTGCTTTTTGCAGATGATGTGGTCCTCCTAGCTTCATGAGGCTCTGACCTTCAGCTCTTGCTGGGGAGGTTCGCAGCCGAGTGTGAAGCGGCTGGGATGAGGATCAGCACCTCCAAGTCTGAGGCCATGGTTCTCGACGGGAAAAACGTAGCTTGCCAACTCCAGGTTGGGAGAGAGATCCTGCCTCAAGTGGAGGAGTTCAAGTATCTCGGGGTCTTGTTCACGAGTGAGGGAAGGAGGGAGATCGACAGGCGAATTGGGGCAGCGTCTGCAGTGATGCGGACGCTGAACCAATCTGTTGTGGTGAAGAGGGAGCTGAGCCAGAAAGCAAGGCTCTCGATTTACCGGTCGATCTACGTCCCAATCCTCACCTATGGTCATGAGCTTTGGGTAATGACCGAAAGAACGAGATCGCGGACACAAGCGGCCGAAATGAGTTTTCTCCGCAGGGTGGCCGGGCTCAGCCTTAGGGATAGGGTGAGGAGCTCGGACATTCAGTCAGTGTGCTCCAGGGCAGCTGAGGATACAACGGAGTTTATCACCACCAGAGTGTGAGTGACTGTTGTGTTGTACAGCGCTTTGGGAGTGTAGAACACTCTAAAGTGCTGTATAAATACAGGACATTTACAATTTTTTATTATTCTCAGGTCTTATCATGAAGACTTTATGATTTCTTTACTGCTTGATGTGTAGAATTAGACCTAACAGCTCCACATTGTTAGAGAACTGGTGGTACTAGGGATTTTTACCAGTAAAATATTCAGTCAGATGAAAATATTTTCCTTCATTCCTGCTCTAGTGGTGAGATGTGATTAGAGCGCATCTGAAAACTGACTTGCAAAAACCCAAAAATGTCATCAGCTGCCACTGCTGATCAGGTCTATGGATCAGTTCTAGACCAGATCTGATCAGGTCTGTGGATCAGCTCTAGACCAGGTCTGATCAGGTCTATGGATCAGCTCTAGACCAGATCTGATCAGGTCTATGGATCAGCTCTAGACCAGGTCTGTTCAGGTCTATGGATCAGCTCTAGACCAGGTCTGATCAGGTCTATGGATCAGCTCTAGACCAGGTCTGTTCAGGTCTATGGATCAGCTCTAGACCAGGTCTGATCAGGTCTATGGATCAGCTCTAGACCAGGTCTGATCAGGTCTATGGATCAGCTCTAGACCAGGTCTATGGATCAGGTATATGGATCAGCTCTAGACCAGGTCTGATCAGGTCTATGGATCAGCTCTAGACCAGGTCTGATCAGGTCTATGGATCAGCTCTAGACCAGGTCTGATCAGGTCTATGGATCAGTTCTAGACCAGGTCCGATCAGGTCTATGGATCAGCTCTAGACCAGGTCTGATCAGGTCTATGGATCAGCTCTAGACCAGGTCTGATCAGGTCTATGGATCAGCTCTAGACCAGGTCTGATCAGGTCTATGGATCAGCTCTAGACCAGGTCCAATCAGGTCTATGGATCAGCTCTAGACCAGGTCTGATCAGGTCTGTGGATCAGCTCTAGACCAGGTCTGATCAGGTCTATGGATCAGCTCTAGACCAGGTCTATGGATCAGTTCCATAAACCCTCTCAGATGCTGTGAACTGGACTGACTGGGGGGGGATCTGTTCTCTGTGGTCGTAAAGGCTTCGTGGCGTACTGCAGGCTCACTTAGGGCGATGGTAAAGTGTTTAACGACATCACGGCCCTGAGGGAGCCATGTTCCATGTGGACCCAGAAGCATTTCCCTTATTAGTAATGATGCATAGTTTATACATTTCAACAGGTGCATTGTTTAGGAAATTATGTCCATGAATGGACAAAGTTCAAAATACATAAAGAAATAAAAACTCTCCATCCAGACAGAACATGTCCAGGCTCTCCCATCTCATCCCCAAACCACACACACACACACTGCAGAGGCTCCGTGATTTATCACTGGAACGCTGATTGAATTGGTGACTGTGTGATATAAATGGAGGAAGGATAGTAAATTCTTCCTAAGTGCTCACAAACCAGCAGCATTGTGATGGCAGTTGAGTGAGATAAGTCCTCATAACTCAGCCTGTCGACATTTTAAACAGGTTTCAAACCCATGTGTATGAATCTGTGTGTGTGTGCATGCGTGCATGTGTGTGTGCATGTGCATGCTGGTGCTTGCTTATATCTTATTACCATTACTTTTGAATGTATTGTAAATAGTGAATCACCAAAAGGTAGGGGATCGGGAAACAAAGTAACATAATAAGCAAATACACAAATAAAATAGAATTAAAAACATTTTAACTATGATAACATCCAGTCACGCAACATGACCGTGTCTTAAGTAGTTCAGTACCTGAATCATCATATACACATTCACTATAGTTACAGTAGCATTACGTCATCCATCCTAACGGGGAACCTGAGATCTCTCCTGGATCAGATGGACCACCTTGAATCTCTGATAAGGATCCAGTCAGACCATCATGTGTTTCACTGAGACATGGTTCTGGTTCAGGTCCAGGTTCCAGCGTCTCTCTGCCCGGCTTTCAGACGATACCACAGAGTTTTGAAGAGGAGCAGAAAAAGCAAAGGAGGTGGATTAGAAGTGCTGGTGGAGTCCAGGACCTGCTGCTGTGGAAGATCATCTCTGTAGACCAGATCTTGAACTGAGAACTTCATTCAACAACAGAGTCTTCAGTCAGAGGCTCCTGAAGATCTGCTGCAACAAGAAGATCCTTCCTGTCCATCACAGACCACTAGAAGATCCTTCCTGTCCATCACAGACCACTAGAAGATCCTTCCTGTCCATCACAGACCACTAGAAGATCCTTCCTGTCCATCACAAACCACTAGAAGATCCTTCCTGTCCATCACAGACCACTAGAAGATCCTTCCTGTCCATCACAGACCACTAGAAGATCCTTCCTGTCCATCACAGACCACTAGAAGGTCCTTTCTGTTCATCACAGACCACTAGAAGATCCTTCCTGTCCATCACAAACCACTAGAAGATCCTTCCTGTCCATCACAGACCACTAGAAGGTCCTTTCTGTTCATCACAGACCACTAGAAGATCCTTCCTGTCCATCACAGACCACTAGAAGGTCCTTTCTGTTCATCACAGACCATTAGAAGATCCTTCCTGTCCATCACAAACCACTAGAAGATCCTTTCTGTCCATCACAGACCACTAGAAGGAACACCATCTCTGCAGTCCTGTGGCCCAATTTTAATACACAATTTAAACACTTCCACTCCTGACATTCTCACAATACACATCTAGGGTCTTTGGAGTGATTACACCCAGTGATATCGGGGGGGAGGGGGTCTTGCCGGCCAACCTTTCCTCCGGTGTCATTATCTACCTCCACGTTGTATTTAGACACTTAGGATGGTTAGGGTTAGCGGGCGGGGGATGGCGTGCCACCCACCCCCACCCCCCATCTTATTTTAAACGCATCTTACTACAACACGCATCAACACCACATTGGAGCAGGCGGGGGGAGACTTGGGGTCTTCCTACACCCCTGACAAGTCTGTGGACAGCAGCAGTACAGCGCAGCTTTTGATCTTCATCCAGACGGTGTTTGCCATCAAACAACTACGAGCGGAGTTGACATTTATTACGGGGTAAAGGAGATTTCTGTGCAGAAAAAGATACCACTGACCTGGACTGCGACTGAAAACGCTGGTAGTGGTGACGACAGACGGGGCTCCTGCCATGATCGGCCGACATGCATTACATCACTCACTGTAAAAGTGACCCAGACTTTCCAAAACTTCTGCATTACAACTGCATCATTCATCAGCAGGCAGTATGTGCAAACGTAATCTGCTTTGAGCACGTGATGACTCCCGTTGTGAAAATCCTAAACAGCATGCGCTCCAAAGCAAAACAGCACAGGATTTTCAAGGTGCTGTTGGATGAGATGTCAGCTGAACATGGAGACCTGCTGCTGCACACAGAAACTCCATGGCTCAGCAGAGGACGGGTTTTACTTCAGTTTTTGTCACTTTTGGGTGAAATCAGAGTTCATCAAGTCCAAAGGTGAAGACATCTCACTGCTAGAGGACACAGAGTATCTACTTGACCTTGCATTTTTAACAAACATTACTGGGAAAATAAACCAGTTGAACTGCGAGCTGCAAGGCCAAGGAAAAACCTTTGTTGATATGATCAGTACTTTAAATGCATTCACAGCCAAGACGAACAGTTTCTCTGCATTTACAGAGAAAACAGGTGCTGCACTTTCCCTCTGTGCAGTCAGTGCTGCAAGACGATGCCTGTGCATCTAAGACGTTTGACAAAGCTGCAGAAAAATACTGTCGAGTCATAAACAGACTTGGGCATAAGTTTTGGAATGGGTTTTGTGACCTTGATGAACTTGAGCCATGTGTGTCATTTTTTTCTAATCCTTTCATCAACGTGGACACATCATGCATTGCTGAGCAGTTAAGTGCAACGTTCAACTTGGATGCTGGAGAAGTGGAGGTTGAAATTGTAACACCAACCTCCACCTCAAATCCCACCAGGCTGCACCAAACGATTGGTGTTTTGTTGACACAGAAAAGTACAGTGGTGTGAGTCAGCATTTGTTTCCCTCCTAAGTCCCTTTGCTGGCTCTACATCTAAACAAATCATTTATGCGAGCCTACCGCGTCGACCAGTAGAGTTGTGTTTCCACAATCAGGAGCTATCAATCGATGAGAACGCGCCTCGTCAACAGCGTGCACGATGGAGACTTAGTCAGTTTAGCAGAACGAAGAAGAGCAAAAAAGAAAGAGGAAGAGTGATAAATCCAAAGTTACCAATTCCTTGACTGCCTTCTACATCTCAAACCAAATTTAAAAAGTTTAAAAGTCTTTATTCAACACTCACCGAAGACCTTTACATCAACGATGCTTTAAAAGATCGAGAGAACTTTGTGATCTATGAGGTCTCAAAACAGATGGAGAGTTGTCAAAGTTTCTTTTGGACAGATAAATACTGACGCTCTGACGCTAATCAACAAGTGAAGGATTTGTCTTGAGGAGTTAACAGAAGCACACTGACATCTGTGTGATGAGACGTATGGTTGATTTTGTTGAAAAGTAAAGATGCTATGCTACGCTAGGCTAAAAGTCTGCTAATATCGAAGTTGTACACGTTTCCTATATGAAAACAAAGCTGTCAGCGGCCATCAGCTGACTGATAACATAGACAGAGTGTCATATCCTGGGCTCCAGCAGGCGCGCCTCCTCCCTAACCAGCTGGACCTCTTCACAACCTAACCACCCTCACGCCATCAGCACCAGGGCTTAAAGGATCAGTGTTCCAGCAGGAGGACACCAGTTCGTTGTTCTACTACTCTCGTGGTAACTAGGCCTTTTAATCCTAAGATCTACTTCAGTTCTGAGTTTATATCTTTCTTCCTTCCTTCAGTACTCCAGCTGGATCTCCCTGCTGACTGCCGTCAGCCTCCGTTCCATCTGGGTTCTCTGGCTGCACTGCGACCGGTCACCTTTGTCCTCAGTCCCCGTCTCGCCTGGTCTGCCTGCCCGTCTCCCTGCCGGTCGCCTTCGGCCTCCGTCTCATCCGGTTTCCCCTGACTGCTTCCTGACTGATCACCCTCGCCCTCAGTCTCTGTCTCGCCTGGTTTGCCTGTCTCCCTGCTGGTCACTAGCTCCAACCAGACACAACTTACCTTCGTTCCCCCCCGCCTGTCTGGACCTGGACCTTCTCTCCCTCACCTGGTTCCCCTCTTCACAGCACTCAGTAAGAACTCACCTCAATCATTATCCATTTATTCCGTTTGCTCACCTTCCTCTCCTCTCTCCAATGAGGTGGCGTACGGTTCCACCCGGGACGCTGGGACTTCCCGAGGTCCACACCTCCAGCACCAGCATAGATTAATAAACATTCACTTTTCACTTACCGTCCAGTTCCTCAGTGTCTGTGTTCGCTTCAGGGTCCTACTCAAAACCCCGATCCTAAACACAGAGGTGTTTTAAGCTCTCCGGTTGAGCCTGCTGCATTCCCAAAAGAACAAACTGAAGGTGTTCTGTTTACCTTGATAAATGGAGAAACGTGGCTCTTCTGTCGCTGCCGTGAGGAATTGTTCTATTTCAGTGACTTGAAAATGAAAATATTTTAAACAGTTTTGATGCAACACTTTCACAGCCGCCAGTACGAGTGGCTTACAGAACCGTTTATATGAATGTAAGTATAAACTGTCCCAAAAGTGGGTTACAAAAGTCCATGTTTAAATGTGGCTCCACAAATGTCAGACAAAAATGACAAAGTTATCCAAACGATGGGTGGGTGTTCAGTACAGCGTCGTACAGCGTGATGAAAAAGGGCCCAGCCAGCGTAGGTATTTGACGCCAAAGGACCAAGCGTTTGATTCCAACGCATTCGGAGTGAGACTGTCGGTTTTAGGAGGATCCTCTCAAAGCGCTTCATGATGACTGGGGTCAGTGCGACGGGGAGGCAGGTATTTAGGCAGGTCGGGAAAAAAATCAACATCCCTCTAATGACCAGGCCTAACCATGCTGGTGCTCAGGAGGTCAAACAGACATCAGTGTGACAGAGTTTATAAAAGCAATGAAATACAATCTGAGTCTCACATCCTGTGTGGAAACGTTCTGTGTCCTAAATCTGGAAAATAAAACAATCAAATCCATAATAAAAGCTTAAGTTAAAAAACATTTTTTTAGGTGATTGCATTCCTGTTCTGCTCTGTGTTCCCATTTAGATGATCTTTTATTTACTCTGAAAATGAAAAACACCTTAAGAACTAAAGACTTGCAGCACAAGGACAAGGAGAGTGAGAAGGAGAGAGAGGTCTGATTCAAAAGGAGTTTTCAAACCCAAACTAGAGCTGATTTAAAGCAGTACAGCGTGGCTTTGTGTACACACTGATGGCAGAAACCTTGATCTAAAGGAAAGAACACATTCTTCACTTCCAGGAAGACGGAGAGCTCCACAGCAGAGCAGACCGTACAGCAGCAGTACGTCTTCAGATCACCTCAATAATTCATTTGTCTGCAAAGTGCTTCTAAGCCAAGGGCTCTTTTGAAGTGGGTGAAGGAGCAGATGGCTCAGCTATCACTAAACACATCAAAACAAATGTAGCTGGAACTTAGTTCACCTTGATTTATAGGTCCATTCAGACAGACTAGTGACATGTCTGAGGTTATTCTTTAGAAAGAGACAGGATGAGATGTTTAACACCAATCAGACACACTCAGGTCAGTTTAGCCTCATCAGAAATCAACATATCCACCTTATTCCTGGAGAGGCTCATGGAGAACCGATGATGTGAGCAACAGACACCAGAAGTAGCGCTTACCCATTGGCTCACACAGTGAGATGTTGTTGCTAGTAGCCGTTTAATTGAACAGCTGAAGAGGATTAAAAAAAACTATTTACCCCGATAACTGTACTCGCGCGGCTCGGGATGATGTTGTGCTGTTCGCGTTTCGACAAACAACCTGGAGAAAATTACATTTGCGGCTACAAGAGTTTAGAACATGCACCTCGGAGTAAGGGAGAGCGGCTCCGAGCGTCCGGACAGTTTTCACCGCCTCCCCAGAGATGAGGAGCCTCACAGGAGAATGTGGCTGAAGAAAAAACCACCACTAACTGAATTTGTGTGTTCCTCTTTCATTTTGTTGAGAAAAAAACCAGAGAGGAAAACGTGCAGCCTACTCTGTTGTTGACAAACCTCCAGAGAAGAGACGTCGGGGGGTGAGGAGGTTTACAGCAGTTTGACAACAACAACAACAGGTATGAGTCATGTGTACAATTATCAGAATAGTTATAATGTAACGTGCATTCAGACTACTGTTATTAACTTAGAAGTGCCATTATCTCCACAAAGACGCCACAAAAATGTCAACGATGCAGTATTTTAATCTCTAGCTTTATGCTGTATCTGTCACCAGGCTTTCCTTATTTCTGGAGCATATGCTCAATCCCAGAATGAACCATAACCTACCACTTACTTTTATTCAAGTTACAGCAAGTATTTTGCTTAATTTGAAAAGACAGACTAATAAAAGGATGTACAAGAGGAGTTACTGTGGAAATATAATGCTTTAACGTAAAAGTAAGTAAGTAAAAATGTGAATAACTTTGTTGTTAGCTGTAGGTCAGGGGTGTCCAAACTTTTTGTCACATGGGCCAATATATTGCCAAGTCAAAAGTACCAGAGGGCCAAAAAATGTTTTTTAACAGTCAAAAATTAAAGGTTCACTGAGGAATCTGGTAAACAATGTAGCTTAAAACTTTTCTTTTCCTGCCTCTTAACAACGTTCTAACATTCTATAGCTATAAATATATTGTGGAGATTAAAAAAACAACAAATAAATCAATAAAGTGGTTGTCCTGCAGTTCTCTAAAAATATCAGCCAATCAGACGTTTCGCACCCAAAGCAACTATTGGACAATCCGGCTGTCTGTCTCCTGAAGCGCCTCACTTCCTCACTGCTTGGATCCTCCATTAATGCTGCTGGAGCATTTTTCAGCAGAACATCCAGGAAGTGAGAGGAGGACAGAAACAGCTGTTAGCGCTTCAGTTTTAGGAAAAATACCAGAGTCCCAAAAAGAAAAACACCTTTTCAGCTGCAGGAAGCTAAAAACGTTTGGATGTAGAAAGAGGAGAAACCTGGGGGAACGTTAGCATAGCGATTCTACAGTTGGTGTTATGCTCTCTATTGTTACTGTGGCAATGTGTGGTCCCATGTCCGGAGGAGGCGCGGCATAAGGATTATACCTGATGGGAGGGGTGACAGCTCTGAGACGTGTTTGTGTAAAATAGCTAGCTAACCTAGCTTGTTTGAAGATTCCTCAGTGAATCTTCAACACAAAATGCAAAACGTTAACTAATTAGTCCAATATGTTGTTGGAAAGGAATGTGTAAATTATTATAGAGGCGAAGCGGGTTTTGTAGGTTTGCCTTCTAACACATTTTGCAGATTGTGGTCAGGAGGAGGGCTGCCGTTGGGTTAAGGGCACCCAGCGGGGGGAATGGCAGAACGCAGGCAGACGGACGACTCCAGGACTCAATGTGAGACTCAGTCCAGTCGATATGTGGGTTTTGGATTCTTAACCAAGGGTGTTCCAAAATCACAGGGGAGCGGTTAGTAGGAAAGATCTAGAACACCAGCTCTTCCTGGTGGTTTCCAAAAGCAGTGAAGGAAAGGGGACAGGTCCAGTGAGTGATGGTGCCAGGGGGTGACCATCCATGTATGAGGTTTCAGGGGTTGAACAGGAACTGACTGAGAAGATTTTGCTCAGACCCATTCGTTTATTAGTTGCCACTTTTTTAAACAATCCTTATTGTGTCATAGTTTTCATTTTGCTTTGTATAACATGTTCATCTTGTTAGGGTTAGGGTACCTGAACAAAGTAGACTGACACTGTCAGAACGGTGTTGGTAGATGTGGTAAACCTTGGTCTCTGGGTGAGGTTTATACTTCTAACTCTTCCTATATGACAAGCTGTCCCCACAACATTTCTGTCTCCACTTTGTAATGTCTCTGTCTTCTGCTCTCTGTCCCAGAACAAGGTGGGATTCTTCCTCAGGGACTGGAACTAGAAAACATACCAGATTGTTGCTTTGTTCTTCAGCCTTCTTATCTTTGGTGGTGTGATAAGGAACTCTGCAGAGTTTTCCTATCTGGA
>SSNR01000674.1:78736-83736 GCA_006937965.1 Callopanchax toddi | reverse complement strand
TCATAGAGACAATAATTGATACACACCTGATCACAAATAAAGCACCAAAAATTACCGTTATAATAAATATCTGAAGACGTCTGTATGAACAAACTGTGATCTAACTCCTAAACGCGACATACGTTCGTTCAGATTCTTTTTATTCCGTTCATTAACGGGGGTGCAGGTGAGGTGACTGTTGGTTATGTGTGTGTGTGTGCGTGTGCGTGCCTGCGTGCGTGTGTGTGTGTGTCTGTGTGTGTGTGTGTGTACGTGCAGTCCACAGTCTGAAATTGTGTTTTGCATTAGTTTGCATTTTTCCAACTCACCAGCTGTGCTGCCAGGTTCCCCGTCTCCAAAACGTGCTTTTTCCAAATCCCAAAGTTTACGGAGAAAGTGATTCACCCAACTTTCAGAGCTGTGTTTTGGTTGAGAGGCCGCAGGTATCTGCAGCAGTCATGGAGCCAGGAACCGGCCACTGCCTGTCACTAACCACTGCAGCGCCTCGCCCTCTAATCACCCCACCTTTCTCTATCCAGAGGGAATAAAAGAATGTCGTTGTAGGGTTAGGATAAGTTATCAAGTTCAGAGCGAAACATGGTAAGATTTTATTTCTATAGCTTAGAAACTTTATTTCTCTCATCAAAGTTAAACCCCCTTTAGAAGGCTGTAAGCCGCTCCTTAGGACCGCCTCCTCATGCAAATTAAGGAGGAAGCCACCACCCAGTTGGCTGAAACCAGAGCCCACCATTCCTTTAAAACTAAGGCGCTAACTGCTAGGGCAGTGTTTCTCAACGGGGGCTGTAGCGCCCCCAGGGGGCGTTGAGACCACATAGGGGGGCGGTGGAAGTCTTTGGGCCCTGAAGGGGGCGTTTGCATGCTAAAGGGGGGCGCTGATGAAAGAGGATTTCAACCACACTCCAGATCGTTAGTAGAGGTGTGAGATAAAATCGTTTTTCTGATGCATCAAAATTCGATTCTATTATTTTTCGCGGCCTTGCAGTTTTCACCAATCACCACAACTTTTCCGCAAATTTGACCAATCATCTTAGCGTTTCACCTCCTTCTTTGACCAATCACTGCCACTCTGATAAGTTTTGACCAATCCCGTTGCCTTGAGCTGTGTTTACTTCCGGTTTTTGAGCCGAGCCGCTAAACACGCCGGTCAGTTTCTATCACATATTACGGCTAAAACACGAGCAAGTCAGTTTCCCAAAGTTTCACACAAGAGTGGCGGAAAGCTGTTCTGAACCAAACACAACGCCGTGGTGGATTAGACATGAAACTCGTCGCTTGAAAAGAACTTTTTGACCGCAAAACATGGAGGAGATTAGCTGAAAGGAGCGGAGCAGAGACGGGCTGGGATCTGATAGGAGTGACAGAAGAGACGAGGTGAGTCCTGTTTAATGTCCGTATTTGGACAATGTGAGAAACTAGATTTAAAAAGAACTGATCTGTGTCCTAAACTGTGCTGTGTCAGCGGTTTTGCTATTATTTATTTATTTATTATTCGTTGTTAATTAACGTGAATTCCTTTGAACGTCGTTCATTCTTTAAACACGCGATTAACCACGTGACGTTTGTGTCCAGTGAACACGAGGAACCTTTCCTCTGTTCTAAACTCTTTCTGCTGAACCTTTGAGTCTGAGTGATGCTGAGACAGGCTGTCAGCGTTGTTGTCATGGAGATTACGGCATCTTGTCTTTATGTTTTGGTGAAACAGCGCATACAGTGTGTGTGTGTGTGTGTGTGTGTGTGTGTGTGTGTGTAAGGAGGTTGACTGTGTGTGAAATATAAAACAAAAAAACCCCTTAATACTAAAAGAGCTTCAAAAAATCGCAACTTTTTGAAAAATGTGCTGCGAAATCAGTAATTTTAGGATGAAACCATCACAAAAAACCAAGGGGGGGGGGATTCCAATACACATTTGGGGGTCGTTTAGCTGAAAAAGGTTGAGAGACACTGTGCTAGGGTCTCTTCCTGTTGGCTTCTCTTGGACTCTGGCTCTCAGCGCCTTGCAGCATGTGACTGGACTTCAAGCTGGCTGCAGAGGTCCGCCCCTCTCCATGCCCTGCTGCTGCAACCAACCAAAACCATCTCTCCCTTTGAGTCACTTGCCAAGAAATGACTACTTTTTCTTTATTAACTTTTTGCATCGTTGAGATTAAGTTTCTTCATTTTTCACGTTACCTTGTCATCCTCAAAAGTTTAGACGTTTTAAAGTTATTTTCCTTTTATCCGTCGTTAGAAACCAAAGTCAGATGGCGTGTTAGCCTGAAACTAAACTGCTTGATACTTTTACTTGAAACCTGCAGACATCCTCCTGCCACGAGAGAGAGCTTGACTGCTCGCCCCAAACCCTGGAGATCTGCATCTATCAGCGTCTGATACCCTTCCAGCCTTGACTCACCCATCGAGCGTTTCATCGCCTGACTGCCTGATCTCCAAGCCGAAACAGGAACCCGCTGTGTCTGCTGGAAGAAACAAAGCCGTCCAGGCCTCAACGTATCTCAGGGATTCAGGTTCAGCGGTTCGGTGAGACCCATATCAGCCTGTGTGCTTATTGTGGGATGATGCAATTCTGGGTAAAGCAAGCTCAACCCAGCTCTCTGATTCATCATCCTCCTTCTGAGAATCCATTCATCACCATCTTCTCTCCATTTAGCTTCAAAATGTGTTTAATTTCACTAGCTACCATTTCTCACTCTGAAACTATAATCATTACTATTTATCTAACCTCAATAATTCATCTTGTCAATAACTTGAACTAGTCATCAAGTCAAATTCATATCTTTACTGTTACTTGTTATAACATGCTCATTTTGAGATTATTGTGAATAAATTATTAATATTTAATCATAACTGGTTTCCAGTGATTTCTGCATGTTCTCATATCAAAAAGGGATCAAAGAACTTTTCTACAGATTCAGAGACAAATACCAATAAGGTTTTCCTGACTGATCAGAAAAAGTCAGGTGGTGCCCTAAATTTACAAGTTTTTAAAAATTATTATTAATTAATAATAATAATAATATTCAATATAGCCAATTTTACCCTACACCTAACAAGAAATATTAAAACCTACTTAAAGTGACCTTAAAAACCAGCAGACCTGAGTCACAGACCCCAGAACCGCCAGACCAGACGAGCTCTGGGCTCGTTTTAACAGCTGGTTTCTCAATAGGAGCAGAATGAGCTAATGTAAGACAAAACATTTAAAGACCTGTGAACAAGTTACTGAAGTTTAGTCACAAAATGAAAACATTCGACCCGTTCAGCTGATCACGTTTAACTCCAGGTTTCAGGACGTAAATCAACCTTTGATGTTGATAAAGTTTCCAATAAGAAACGTGTCTAAAACACACTGATCTGTCAGAACTTCAGCAGAGGGTTGTCTCCCTTTATCTGTTTTCAAAGGCTCACCCTGTTTTAATAATAATTAGTTTATTTCATTATTCATGTTACAGCATGCAGGGCTCTGCATCAGGTTTCTGGTTAATACAACTACTTTGGAGTGTTTAAACATTAGTATTTAACACGAGTCTCTGAAAGCAACTGAAGTTAAAGGAAGACTAACTTCTCATAAAGTCATTGACAGATAAATCTGTGTTTTTAGTCTTTTTGGCCTAATTTTAAGCCACAGCTGTTGTCAGTTATACTCAGAAACACAGCTGAGTGACGCGCGCTCACGTGGCGAACCTTCAATTTATAATGACGACAGATGTGAGCCCAGCTGTGTTCACCGGTCGGTCAGGTGATCAGAAAACGGTTCCTTCATCCTTCCGTCAAACCAGCTCACCAGGCTGGACTCACCAATCCATCCCTGGCTGACGCAGAGCGTGGACGCTTTTCTGCGTGAACTCTACCAAGGAACGCGACTGGTTTGGCGCCCGGCCGCGCCCCTCGAAGCTGAACCAAGCTCCGAACCAGGTCCAGTTCAAGGAGAGGACGCGTGCCAGGTGCGCGAGCTTATCGCGGGCCGGCGGTGAGCATCTCCACGGACACGCGCCCTTCTCCTGACTAGGGGTGCAACGGATCATCATCGATCCGTGGTTCGTACGGATCACCCTCTACGGTTCGGAACGCACGTGGTTCGCAGTTCATGTAGAGCGCGTGCGTCGCTAAATAATCCCCGACGTTCTGTTCTCACGCGCTCTGAATCTGCAGATTATTCCCTCTGAGAAAGGCGTTCGTTTTGCATCACGTATAGAGGTTAACTCTGTTGGCTTCAGCCGTTTTAGAACACCAGAACGAAGGATCCCTGATCAATATCTGATCCAGTCTCTGCTGCGCGCTGCCTCTGATTCCTCCGTCTCTCTCTCCGTCAGCTGGAATCTTTCTGATAGACAAACTAGATTCACCTGTTTCTGTCTAAGATAACGTTATGTTGGGCTTTTATACGAGCTAATAAACATTAATATAACCGGAATTCAGTCAGCAGCGCCTCGTGCGTCACGCCTCTCCGCACCCCCCCCCCAGCTGTGACCGCTAGTTTGACAGAAGCAGGTCTGTGACCCTGAGGTGGCATATGAGTCTATCTCCCCCATTAATTTGTTTTAATATGATTCAAAACTTTATTGAAGCATCAGGTTGACATCTTGAGTTAAATGCAGTTTGTATTTATGAGGATTGAGCATAAAAAAGTTGCTCAGTGTTTTAGAAAATAATGAGAGAGCAAAGTTTTTTGTCTTTTCTTTTTCATTACGCTGATCCGAAAATTGATCCGAACCGTGACTCAAAACCGTGAACCGATCCGATCCGTGAGTTTTCTGATCCGTTGCACCCCTTCTCCTGACCAGGGACCAGGTCTCGGATTTGCCTGTGGTCTGGACAGAACCGGTTCTGGGTCTGGATCTGGACCGGAGTCCGCCATTTGGTGATGCCTAGAACAACAAAAAGTCATTTATTGTGTTTAACAGATTCAGTCCCAGTGCTGCAGAAACCTTTACTTTAGTCATCTCTGCTCTGTTAACCCCTCATCTTCCTCCAAGGAGGACGGGGGGGGGGGGGGGGGGGGGGGG
>SSNR01000674.1:0-37670 GCA_006937965.1 Callopanchax toddi | reverse complement strand
CTTATGCAAAGTTTGCAGAGTACATAATTTCTCTGTCACGTTTTCTTTTATAAATCCTAAAGTTTGCGGAGAAAGTGACTCCCTTTCCTACCCGTTTTTTTGTTGTATACATTTTATGTAAAATATAATTATAAACATATATATTTATTTTATAAGTTTTATAAATGAGGCCACAGCGGTCACAGAGCGAGAAACGGACGTCTCTCAGCCCGACGTCATTACAGCTGCTGCTGCAGACGCTCCCTGTCAGCGAGGGCCTGTGTGCGCACACACACACACACAGACACACACACACACACACACACAATAACGGAAAATTTGGCTGGAGGGATGTATTCCTCAGCTTATCTGGGAGCGCCTTAGGATTCCCGGAGGAGCTGTCCAAGGTGGCTGCATAGGGAGAGGGAAGCCTGGCAGCTGTTGCCCTCCTGATCCAACCTCGGATAAGCGGAGGAAGACAACGGACGGACGGAAATTTTTCCGATAACGCAACCCCTGATTTGAACCCACCCCAAACCGCCCCGCACTGAAGGTACAAATGTATTAACCCAACCCGTCTCTGCGGGGTAAAAGACAACCCGCGCATCACTACTGTGTGGCCGTTGGTCAACAACCCGCGTTGTTGGGTTAATAAATTTGTACCTTCAGTGCGGGGCAGTTTGAGGCGGGTTCAAATCAGGGGTTGCGAAAATTTTTTACAAAAAAACAGGTCAGAAAGGGAGTGACTTTCTCCGCAAACTTCAGGATTTATAAAAGAAAACGTGACAGAGAAATTATGTACTCTGCAAACTTTGCATAAGCACGTTCTAGAGACAGTAAAAGAACCGTTTTTTTGGAGACGGTCAGACTAAATAGCGCTTTTAGTCAATATAACGTGTTTTCAATGAGGCGGGGCGGGTTCTAAAAACAGACGCAGCGATGCGGGTCGGGTTGGGGCGGGTCAGAAGTTTTCAAATGTGCAGGACCCGCGGGTCGATAAAAACCCTGACCCGCGCATCACTACTGGCCGTGACTGTCAGACCTTTCTTCCTCCCTCAGATGATTTTCTGATTAAATTAAGTAATAATTATATGATGGATCTTTTTCAAAATCTAAGTTTTTATAAGTCACTAAATCAGAAACATCAACAGTCGGTCATATAATAATCAGACTCCTGTCCATCAGTCATTATTACCTAAAGCTGGGATTTCCAGCTCTTCTGTTTTATTTGTCCAGGTTGAACCTGTTCTGTTTAACTCAAGTTCTCAGATTTATCAAATCTAACTTGTGATGAACTGTTTCCTTGCATACATCAAAATCCTCCACATTAGACGTGTTTCCTTTATAAATTGTAAGTGTTCTTCTAGTCCGAACCATCTGCTTCCCCAACTGTGCCCAAAATCCCTAACAAAGACCGTTCCCTCCCTGGGTGCTTTACTGTGTTCTAGTTTCCTCCTTTGGTCTTCGTATTTATCACAGAACATCAGGACATGTTCTACTGAGTCTGCAGGTCCACAGTAACCGCTGGTTGCACTTTCTTTTTTACCGAAAACAAAAATCATTCAAACACTAAGATGAATCCCACCGTCTACTGTTGGAGCCGGGTTTAACGGTTCATCGTCTATCAATTTTCTGGGATCGATTTTTCATGACTTGTAAAAGGCGACTTGTTGGCATTGACGATCAACGCTTCACAGTAACCTCGCCCACCAAAGTGGGTGGGGCAATAGCTGATAAACTTGGTGGCTACCTTTATGTAGGATTTCTGAGTAGAGTTGCTGATATTTAAACAGAATTGATGAAATAGCTGCTGAGACAGGATCTGTGTTCAAACAAAGACATTTATTGAGGAATTTCATAATAGTTCTATAGATTTTGAATGTCAAATATTTTTAGAAATGGTAGAATATCTTTAGAAGACGTAGTCGCGCTTCATCAATACGTGGTGTTATGTAGAAATGTGTCACCCCTGTCAGAAACAGCACATTTTTTCTTTGTTTTCTCTTTAAACTCTGTAGTTTGTTAAAGCGCTTTAAGAAAGTTGCTGAAAGAAAGAATCATCTTCATTATGTCCACTGTAAAAGGCAAACGCATCTGGATAGCTAAATATCACTAAAACACGTTGTTTATACACGGGCGGGGGATAGTTTTGACGAGTGTACGTATTTCAGCGTAACACCTTGTAGCGCTTGAAAATCATGGTGTCAAACGTTTCCTCACCTTCCCACTGACTCACTTTTCCCTGCTTTCTGCTGCACCAGCTTCAAACAAACATCCCTGTTTACAGAGAAGTCTACTAAATGTCCTGCCTGTCTACTCAAAACTTCCTTTCTACAATCTCCTCCACAGCGACTGGATCCTGAACAATAAAGCTCCAGAAACACTGACTCTTCTGTTTCTACTGTTTTTCTCTATCTGAATTACTATGAATGTTTTCTTACAGATGAATTTAATCAAACTTGATTACTTAAAAATAATGACTAAGTTACATTACTTGGTAATGATTTTAAATGTATTATTATGTCTTATTTCTTAGAAGAAGTGATTTAATAATATTAAAATATTCCTTTACTGCATTCTATTCATGTTAAGGTTAATTAGCCTTCTCAACATTGATAATTTAAGCTTTAAAGCAGGGGTGTCAAACTCATTATGGTTCAGGGGCCACATGCAGACAAATTAGATGTCCAGTGGGCCGGACCAGTACAATCCTAAAATAATGACCTATAAATAACAAGTGCATGTTTTTCTCCTTGTTTTCATGCAAGAAAAATTACAAGTACATTTGGAAAATCTTCACATTTATTCAAAACTCTTTTACAAAACACAAGATAAACAAATATTTCTTAAGCCAATTGTGCAGAAGTACACAAAACTTTTATTGTCTTAAAATATTAATACTAAAAGATTTCCAACATGTGGAAACACCTGGATGAGAGAATCATTTTTTGCAGTGTTCAGACTGACCCAGGGTCTGGTCTGGAGGCTCTGCCTCGTTTTAATGAGGGTCTCTATATAGACTATGTGGGTTTGGTACTGGTTTATCTTTTCTAATAGGGTCTGGGTTTGAGGAACTCAGTGTTTCATCTAAAACTGTATAAAACCAGTAAATCCAGGTGATGCTGACTGGACACCATCAGCTTCACCATGGTTTCATTTAGACCAGGTCTGAGGGAAAACCCAGATCTGGATCCAAACCCATTCAGGTCTTTGTTCCTCAGTGGCAGGACGGTACTGATCTGTGCGCCCAGCTGACGTCCAGCTCTCTAGTTAAAAATATCAGCTCAGCGATGCTGTAGCCATGGGCGAAAATCCCGGGGGGGGGGGACATGTCCCCCCCTCACATAAAGTTGTCCCCTCCAAAATCCCAACAAACACAAATCATATATTTTTTTTTAAATACTACAGTACCGGCAGTTGAAAGCTCAATACAAATTGTGCTACTTAAAAACAAACTATAAGATTTATAATTCTTGAAAGTTTCCAGTCCCCCCCCCCCATCCTCACAGTGATTTGGTACAGTCCGTTTCCCTGATGGGAGGGGCCGCTCCGACTCGCTGCCTGCTCCGCTCCTCACTCAGAGCCGGACCGGTGAGGACAAAATGATGGAGTTTATTTAAAAATTTAAGGCATTAGAACGTTTAGTGATCAGTTAAAAAGTTATTGATCGTTTCTCTTGTTCAACAAGCTCCTCCATTACATGAAAAGCTGTTTTTCAGCTCCTTCATGTGAAGTCTGCTGGCCTGTTTAACATAAACACAGCAGGTTGTCCCTGTAGAGTCGATGTCCGCTCCACCACCGGATGTTGGGTTGATTATTCACTAACTAAATCACATACAGATTTATTTTAGAAATGAATCCACATAGTTGTTTTGTGTAAAATACGTCTTGTCTGTTGTTGGTTTTGAGATGTCCTGAGTTTATAATCGGTCTGTGAACGCAGCATTTACCGTGCAGGCTGCGTCTGTTCACGGAAGAAAGAGAGAAAAACGTAGCGACTCGCCGCTTGGAGCTGGTTTTAACGGAGAAACAAATGTCTGCAGAAAGTTTGGATAACATTTCTGACTCAAACTCATCCTGAGACAGACAGGAGAGAGAGAGACAGTGGACAGACAGTCAGACAGGAGAGAGAGAGACAGTGGACAGACAGACAGGAGAGAGAGAGACAGTGGACAGACAGTCAGACAGGAGAGAGAGAGACAGGGGACAGACAGACAGGAGAGAGAGAGACAGTGGACAGACAGGAGAGAGAGAGAGACAGTGGACAGACAGGAGAGAGACAGGGGACAGACAGACAGACAGGAGACAGACAGACAGGAGAGAGAGACAGTGGACAGACAGTCAGACAGGAGAGAGAGACAGTGGACAGACAGGAGAGAGAGACAGTGGACAGAGAGGAGCGAGAGAGAGACAGGGGACAGACAGACAGGAGAGAGAGACAGGAGACAGACAGGAGAGAGAGACAAGGGACAGACAGACAGGAGAGAGAGAGACAGTGGACAGACAGACAGGAGAGAGAGAGACAGTGGACAGACAGACAGACAGGAGAGAGAGAGACAGGGGACAGACAGACAGGAGAGAGAGAGACAGGGGACAGACAGACAGGAGAGAGAGACAGGGGACAGACAGAAAGAGAGAGAGACAGGGGACAGACAGACAGGAGAGAGAGAGACAGTGGACAGACAGACAGGAGAGAGAGAGACAGTGGACAGACAGGAGAGAGAGAGAGACAGTGGACAGACAGGGGGAGAGAGACAGGAGAGAGAGAGACAGGGGACAGACAGACAGGAGAGAGAGACAGTGGACAGACAGACAGGAGAGAGAGAGACAGGAGACAGACAGACAGGGGACAGACAGACAGGAGAGAGAGAGAGACAGGGGACAGACAGACAGGGGACAGACAGACAGGAGAGAGAGACAGGGGACAGACAGACAGGAGAGAGAGAGACAGTGGACAGACAGACAGGAGAGAGATCGAGTGGACAGACAGACAAGAGAGAGAGAGACAGGGGAGAGAGAGACAGGAGAGAGAGACAGGGGAGAGACAGGAGAGAGAGAGACAGGGGAAGACAGACAGGAGAGAGAGAGAGACAGGGGACAGACAGGAGAGAGAGAGACAGAGAGAGAGAGACAGGGGACAGACAGACAGGAGAGAGAGACAGGAGACAGACAGGAGAGAGAGACAAGGGACAGACAGACAGGAGAGAGAGAGACAGTGACAGACAGGAGAGAGAGAGAGAGAGAGAGACAGGGGAGAGACAGACAGGAGAGAGAGAGACAGGGGACAGACAGGAGAGAGACAGACAGGAGAGAGAGAGACAGGGGACAGACAGGAGAGAGAGAGAGAGACAAGGGACAGACAGACAGGAGAGAGAGAGAGAAACAAGGGACAGAGAGACAGGGGAGAGACAGACAGGAGAGAGAGACAGGGGACAGACAGACAGGAGAGAGAGAGACAGGGGACAGACAGACAGGAGAGAGAGACAGGAGACAGACAGGAGAGAGAGACAGGGGACAGACAGACAGGAGAGAGAGAGACAGGGGACAGACAGACAGGAGAGAGAGACAGGGGACAGACAGACAGGAGAGAGAGAGACAGTGGACAGACAGGAGAGAGAGAGAGACAGTGGACAGACAGACAGGAGAGAGAGACAGTGGACAGACAGTCAGACAGGAGAGAGAGACAGTGGACAGACAGGAGAGAGAGACAGGGGACAGACAGACAGGAGAGAGAGAGACAGGGGACAGACAGACAGGAGAGAGAGACAGTGGACAGACAGTCAGACAGGAGAGAGAGACAGTGGACAGACAGGAGAGAGAGACAGGGGACAGACAGACAGGAGAGAGAGAGAGACAGGGGACAGACAGACAGGAGAGAGAGAGAGACAAGGGACAGAAAGACAGGAGAGAGAGAGAGAGACAGTGTACAGACAGGAGAGAGAGAGACAGTGGACAGACAGACAGGAGAGAGAGAGACAGGGGACAGACAGACAGGAGAGAGAGAGACAGGGGACAGACAGACAGGGGACAGACAGACAGGAGAGAGAGAGAGACAGGGGACAGACAGACAGGGGAGAGAGAGAGACAGGGGACAGACAGACAGGCGAGAGAGAGAGACAGGGGACAGACAGGGGAGAGAGAGAGACAGGGGACAGACAGGAGAGAGAGACAGGGGACAGACAGACAGGAGAGAGAGAGACAGGGGACAGACAGACAGGAGAGAGAGAGACAGGGGACAGACAGACAGGAGAGAGAGAGAGACAGGGGACAGACAGGAGAGAGAGAGACAGGAGAGAGAGAGACAGGGGACAGACAGACAGGAGAGAGAGACAGGGGACAGACAGACAGGAGAGAGACAGGGGACAGACAGACAGGAGAGAGAGAGACAGGGGACAGACAGACAGGAGAGAGAGAGACAGGGGACAGACAGACAGGAGAGAGAGAGAGACAGGGGACAGACAGACAGGAGAGAGAGAGAGACAGGGGACAGACAGACAGGAGAGAGAGAGAGACAGGGGACAGACAGACAGGGGACAGACAGACAGGAGAGAGAGACAGTGGACAGACAGTCAGAACAGGAGAGAGAGACAGGAGACAGACAGGAGAGAGAGACAAGGGACAGACAGACAGGAGAGAGAGAGACAGTGGACAGACAGACAGGAGAGAGAGAGACAGGGGACAGACAGGGGACAGACAGACAGGAGAGAGAGACAGTGGACAGACAGTCAGACAGGAGAGAGAGACAGGGGACAGACAGACAGGAGAGAGAGAGAGAAGGGACAGACAGACAGGAGAGAGAGAGACAGGGGACAGACAGACAGGAGAGAGAGAGAGACAAGGGACAGAGACAGACAGGAGAGAGAGAGACAGGGGACAGACAGGAGAGAGAGAGAGACAGTGGACAGACAGACAGGAGAGAGAGAGACAGTGGACAGACAGTCAGACAGGAGAGAGAGAGACAGGGGACAGACAGACAGGAGAGAGAGAGACAGGGGACAGACAGACAGGAGAGAGAGACAGGAGACAGACAGGAGAGAGAGACAAGGGACAGACAGTCAGACAGGAGAGAGAGACAGTGGACAGACAGGAGAGAGAGAGAGAGACAGGGGACAGACAGGAGAGAGAGCAGGGGACAGACAGACAGGAGAGAGAGAGACAGGGGACAGACAGACAGGAGAGAGAGAGCAGGGGACAGACAGACAGGAGAGAGAGAGTGGACAGACAGACAGGAGAGAGACAGGGGACAGACAGGAGAGAGAGAGACAGTGGACAGACAGGAGAGAGAGAGAGACAGTGGACAGACAGACAGGAGAGAGAGAGAGTGGACAGACAGACAGGAGAGAGAGAGAGACAGTGGACAGACAGGAGAGAGACAGGGGACAGACAGACAGACAGGAGAGAAAGACAGTGGACAGACAGGAGAGAGAGAGAGACAGGGGACAGACAGACAGGAGAGAGAGACAGGGGACAGACAGGAGAGAGAGAGACAGGGGACAGACAGACAGGAGAGAGAGACAGGGGACAGACATGCAGGAGAGAGAGAGAGAAGGGACAGACAGACAGGAGAGAGAGGACAGGGGACAGACAGACAGGAGAGAGAGAGAGAGACAGTGTACAGACAGGAGAGAGAGAGACAGGGGACAGACAGGAGAGAGAGAGAGAGGAGAGAGAGAGACAGGGGACAGACAGACAGGAGAGAGAGACAGGGGACAGACAGACAGGAGAGAGAGAGACAGGGGACAGACAGACAGGGGAGAGACAGGGGACAGACAGGAGAGAGAGAGACAGTGGACAGACAGACAGGAGAGAGAGAGAGTGGACAGACAGTCAGACAGGAGAGAGAGAGACAGTGGACAGACAGGAGAGAGAGAGAGACAGTGGACAGACAGGAGAGAGACAGGGGACGGACAGACAGACAGGAGAGAGAGAGACAGTGGACAGACAGACAGGAGAGAGATCGAGTGGACAGACAGACAAGAGAGAGAGAGACAGGGGACAGACAGACAGGAGAGAGAGAGACAGTGGACAGACAGACAGGAGAGAGAGAGACAGTGGACAGACAGACAGTCAGAGGACTGAGACACCGTCCTCCTCCTGTCTCACTGCCAGTTACGTTTCTAGACAGATTTTGTCCAGATTTATTCATTTATGTCAGATATTATTAATTAGAATCAGATTTTCTGTTCCAATTTTGTATTTTTTGTTAAGTTTTTTATGTTGTAGTTACAACTTTGACTAAGATGTTCTGTTAAACAGATTTCTTTTTCTAATAATCTGACTGATCATTTCCACTTCTTATTCTTCTCTAATTAAATCAATTTTCAAGTCAGATGTTTTTTGGGACTGTTTTTAGTTTCTGGATATGAAACATTTTTCTTTTACAGAAAAAAAACTCAACCTAGACTAATTAAAGACATTATCTGTAGCTGGGTGTTGCATCTCTCCTCAGCTTAATAATAATCTGTAGGCAGGTGTTTGTCCAGCAGTCTGGCTGCTTTAACCGTCGGTCAGAATGGAAGAGGAGAGAAAAATAAAAACATCCAGTCGTTTTTCAGTGAATCAAAACACCAGGTTGAAAGAGCCCAACAACATAGTCACGACCCTGTGGGTCTGTGAGGCTGATCAGGTCATTGTTACCTGCTGCAGCTGATTGCAACAGGGAACACCTGTGGACCTGGGAAGCCTCTTCCTTATAAACTCCTGCAGTGAGGCTGCTCTGATCTCCTCCTCAGGTATGCTGCCACATTTCAGTTTGTATTAAGTTTGAATATGATTTAACTTTTGTTTGTTTTACAGGTCAACCATCGTGTTGAGTGCAAGTAGTTAGTAGTTTTAGGTTAGATTTAATACATTATATTTTGATAAATTTGTACATGGTGTGTCTCTCCTTTTTGTTATGGCCCGATGGGCCAGGCTGTGACACAGTTTGTTGAAAAATATTCTGATGAAGCATCAAAATCCTGTAGACCAGGGATTCCCGAGCTGCCACTAGGGAGTTGCAAAACTGTAATGGCGGAAATTTGAAATATTTACACATTTACAGTGTTTTTTCCCCACTCAGTAAAAATGTGTAAATAAACATGTATACCATTATTGTGTGGAGCTGTGGGACAATATTGGATGAACTCCGAGTCTTTTTTCTGTCAATCATGTGAACTCTTTTGAGCAGACCTTTATTTTGAAGGCGACAATAACTTTTACTATTAGTTCCGGGGCAAAGCTGGAGGCGCTGCTGGACTGTTTACCTCATCAAATGGATATTATTTATTCAAAGAATCCTTCTTGACAGCTTGTAACAACTCTGCCGATTGATTCCATGTGTGTCCTTATTTAATCAACTCCATGGTGAGTCGTTTTCTTTGTTTCTGTTGTTTTTACTAAAGATGCAGCGCTACTTTCTGCTGCCGATGAGCTAATGGCTAACGGAGCTGGGTGTTCATTTAAAACACTAAGCAGTTAGTTAAGAGAACCATCAGCTTAATCCAGTGTAGTAACCTCCTGCTCACTTCCACACATTTGATCAGCACCCCCCCATACACACCCACCGTCTTTACAAGATAAGAGCATCACATGGAAATACGAGGGGCGTTTACTGACTGTAGGACACGCGACTCTCACAGTAATCCTCAGTTACATCTGATTTAATAACACTCAAAAGTATCGAAAATTTGTAACAATGATTCGTAGGTACCAGGAATTTGTTCAAATGTCAGAGATCTCCAGGGATTGAGGTGTGCGAACACGGCTGGGACATAGAAGGGGTGAGCGGCAAATAAAGTTTGGGAACTGCTGTAGACAGCTTGGATATGGACTAAGAAATAATGGCTAGCTACATCATAATTACAGTTATGGCTTAATGATATGCAAGAATGTTTAGGGAAAAAAAGCATTTTTTAGTGTCCCCCTCAGAAATTTCTCTCAAAAATTTTACTGTTTAATGTCCCCCCCAACAATGAACTGGGATTTTCGCCCCTGGCTGTAGCTGGCGTGCGTGTCGAGTGTTGAGCCAGAATCGAGCCAAACGCGCGGACCAGGACGCACAGAGAGCAAACGCTCCAGATTTGGAACTGATCTCTGTGCGTAACGCGATCGGAAGCCCTGGCCTCACGCTGTGACTAGATGTGGAGGATTCATCACTGGCCAAGTTGACAGGCGCAGCGCGAGGAGGACGGCAAGTTCAGTGGCGCTCTGCGGCTCTTCAGCTTGGCTCAGTCAGCTGTCATCCAACAAACACACTTTGGATGTGACCCGCCGTTTCCACTGGCTGGAATAAACCTATAAGGCTAGAGACGTCCAGTTTCACCACCGATCCTTTTCAGTTTTTGTGGTGAAAGGACGGAGCGGAGGGCTGAGTTTTACGTTGACCAACAGGTGACAGACAGGTGAAGCAAGTGGGTCAAGCTGGATCCTCAGAAGGAGGACCTTGGCACGGGCTGCGTGCGTCAAAGGTCTGATCTTAGCGTCTGGACAGCAGGAAATTATGCTGACAAGAGCTCAGCTTTGCTTCAAATGCAAGTTGCGTTAATTGCGTTATTTTTTTTTATGCGTTATTTCTTTCATAATTAATTAATCACAATTAACGCGTTAAAGTCCCAGCCCTAATTTTTTTATTTTCAAAACTCATCCAGCGGGCCGGATTGAACCCCTTAGCGGGCCGGTTTTGGCCCGTGGGCCGTATGAATGACACCCCTGCTTTAAAGTGATAATATGCAGTTTTGCTTGTTTTGCGCTCCCTCTGGTGTCCGTTTTAAATCACTGCATTACACAAGTTAGCATATTGTTTCAGCTTCTAAACACCTAAATCTACCTGTTGAAATGTCTCCTCAGCCTTCATAGCTTTCTACAGGAGCGGTTATTTACTCCTTCAAAGAAATCAGCTGTGTTCAAGCAGGGAGAGATGGAAAAAATCAGGAATCATGAACTAAAAACACTCCAGAGCTAGCATAACAGCTAGCCACTTTGGGTTAGCCTAACCCTCGTGAGACACGTGACTTCCTGGGTACCGTGACGGCGTCAGAGATCTTGCAATCGTGGTATTCCAGATCTAACCACCAGATGGGGCTAAGTGACTTTTCATTAACCTGTAAAGGGTCATATTAGCGCAGACTGGCTCAAGGAAAAGATTTAAAAATATGAAAAAGTTGCATATTATCACTTTAAAACAATGATTAGTTAAATGCATCATTTTAGATCTTAAATATCTATTGAGTCTATTTGATGAATTAATGACTTATTTTCAATAACATTTATTTTACAGAATAAGTTTGAAGTCATGTTATATTTTAATATCTGTATATTAATAATGACAGTTATATTGAATTTAATTCATTATATTAAGTTAAATTCTCTTCACAGGTCTACCAGGAAAAGGTGCGGTCTGATGATGACTTGTTAACACCTTTTCCCTTATCAGTAAACTCTGATTGGACAGGCTGAATTCTCAAGTGTTTTCACTTCCTGGGTTATTCGGTGCCATTGCTAATCTGGACCTGCTGGAAGCCAAGCCAGGCTTTTGACAGAAAACTTTAGTGGCAAAAGAACAGATTCCTTTTACAGCCAATTTGTTAAGCTGCTAAGATGCATCAAACTCTGAACAAACCATCAGCACGCGACCTTCAGCTGGTGTAAACTACTGGAATCGAGGATGTACCTCCAGACTGTCCAGCAGTATCCAAGGCGACGCTGATCCCCTTCGGAAACCCCGAGATAGATTCCAAGCCAGAGGGTCTTCCACCTCCATCTCATCGATAACTCTACTGCTGACCAGGAAGCTTTCCTGCCAGCACCAGATGGTTTATAATATTTGAAAACTAAACAACATATCCATTAAGATCTATAAATTCAGCCATATTAGTCTTATAAAATCCAGACTTCACTTCTTTCTAAAACCATTAATAATAACGCTTAAAACATCAATATCATGTTTCTAAGTGTTTTCTTAATGTTTTAGCTAAATGTTTACATCATGTTATCTCTTCTGTACCATCATTACGGCACACTACAGCAAAGGGGCGGCATGTAGCTCAGTTGGTAGAGTGGCCGTCTGGCAACCGGAGGGTCACCGGTTCGATCCCCAGCTCTGGCTGGGTTAGATTGCCATTGTGTCCTTGGGCAAGACACTTCACCCAACTTACCTGCTGGTGGCGGTCTGAGGGATTTGGAGGGCAGTGCATGGCATCCTGTCCTCTGTCAGTGTGCCCCAGGACAGCTGACACAACAATGTAGTTTATCACCACCAGTGTGTGAATGTGAGTGTGAATGACTGATCGTGTTGTTCAGCGCTTTGGGGAGTGTTCAACACACTTGTAAACGCTCTATAAATACAGGCCATTTACCATCAATAGGCAAAACTTATAGAAATAAATGGATTTTTATGAAATCTCTCTGGTCCTCTGCTGCCACACCAATGGCCATGGCGGTCGAGCTGTCCTCTTCATCGTCCTCCTCGGGTATGTTGTCATTACCTTCCAGCTTCACCACGCTCAAGTCAGGTCGCGGCCGAGGAGCCATTCGGGTCTTGGTCAGGTTCGGGCTGATTTATTTATTTAGCTGTGAGGTGGTGTTGAGGAAGTCTTTCAGAACATTATTTTCTACAATATTTCACCACGTGGTCAATAGTCAGACTGTTTGTTTTTTTTACCCCGTGTCCTGTCCGGCTGTAGAGCAAACAGAATAATGTCTGAGTGCTAAAAACAAGCCCAACAGTGTTGCTGTTTCAGGTGAGACGTTACAGCCACTGCTATAACGCTCCACCTGACTTATATTTAAAGGAAGGCTGTCAAAATGAGCGCGTTGTAACGCAAAGCCCTCTATAACTGGGTTATTTTTTTAAACGCGCAGGCTTCTGTAGTTTTGATTTGCGGACATATGAACACACAGGTCTAGTAATGCATGCAGCTGATGCAGAACCCTCCTCCCCATTGGATAAACTAGAAAGTTTTCAGCGGAGACGCCACAGTCCTACATCCTGTAAACCAGGGGTGTCAAACTCATTTTCACCGAGGGCCACATCAGCATGATGGCTGGCCTCAAAGGGCCAGATAACTTAAAAATGTAACCAAATTAAATGTAAAATAAATGTAACAACTCCTTAACGTTACATAACTCTGAATGTATTACTTATACAAGATAAAACATTACAAATGCATGAAAACTAGGTCTGCTTGTTGCTCTGTTAGAACGTAAATCTTTTGATTTGTCAGGTTATGAAACCCTCTGAACTCCATCAATCAAGGATCAAACTATTCAAGTGGATTAAAAATACATCAAAGTTATAATAACTTTGATCAAAACATGTGTTATAGTTAAAAGGGACGGGCGCCAAAGTCGCAATATTGCGACAAGCGTCATTGCTGAGTTTAACGAGCTGCAGCTGCTGACACGAGCCCTTTTTTAGTTTCTACTTTACATCAGAAGTTCGTGGACACCTGTAACTTCATACTGAGAAACATTTTTGAGTGTTTATATTGAAAGTTTTGGAGAAAATGGAGTTTAAAAACCTCCTCCTGCCGGAGCAGACGGGAGAGGATTGGTTAGAGCAGCCGCGCCGCTCAGAGCGACTTTCAGAGCGAGGAGGGAGGAAGAAGACTTACTATGAAAAGTCTGTTCACTCTTTACCAAGCAGGTAATGGCTGACTGATCAGACTCTGAAGAGGAAAATCCAGCCTAGTGACAAGATGATCAGTCGTCCAGGGAGCGAGCAGCTGTGTCTGCAGGCAGCGCGACCCGGTTCGCCATGACGGCCCAAAAACAGCTCGTAGGTCCGGTTCGGTTCAGCTCTTGAAGCTGTTTGAATGCTATTACATTAGCAGTGTGGTAAACACTGCCCTGTAGTGGCGGTAAGCCGTCACGTCGCGGGTAACACAATTGACATGCATTGTGGGAAATGTAGTTTTTGGTCAAAGTACGCTTTTAACCTATTTATTTCTGAATACTCTGACCTTTTAAGCTCTCGCGGGCCACATTAAATGACGTGGCGGGCCACATTTGGCCCGCGGGCCTTGTGTTTGACACATATGCTGTAAACTTTCAACAGCATCGCCAGTGACGGACTGGCAACCGGGAGAACCGGCAGATTTCCTGGTCTCCTCGCCGCTAAACCTGACCCGCTCCATGATTAGACCGACGATCAGGATGTTTCTAATAAATAAATAAACAATCCGTCATGGCTTTTTAAGCGTCCGCGTTCTTAAAAGCTGCTACAACGCAGCAAAGCTGAGTCAAAGACACCCTCTCCTCTTTGTGTGTCAGACTGTCAGCGCTGCAGACCTGACCCCCCTTCCTTCCTACTTGCCGGCCCGCACGTGTGAGTGTGCGTGCGTCACAGAGGAGAGCAGGAGAGACCTTAAAAGAACTAACAACCAATTTCATAAAACTAAAGTTTAAAGTTGTAACAAATGATATTGCAATGTTAGAAAATGGTTGACTACATACAAAAATAAAGAGAGATTGCTCGCTGCAGAACCAGAAAGGTGGAGCTGCACCAGGTTCAGCCCCGCCCATTCAACCAATCAGACCCGGCCATTCCATCAGAGTCAGCTCCCACCCCTCCCTGTGATTGACCTTGTTATATTGGACTATTCCCCCGGAACTGCTCAGAGAGCATTGGTGTCCAGTCTGGAGGCGATGAAGACATGGATCAACTTTTCAATGTCATTGTTTGGGAGGAAAGTTCTTTTTTGCAGTTTGGTGCTGCTGATTAAAACAGTTTGTAACTGAGAGTTTAACTCTCTGCTACTGAAGGACAATCTAAAAACGCTGAGGTCCTAGAAAGTTAACATTGATTTGAGCTCCTGTAAACGGGTACATAGGCAGATATGTCATTTAAAAGGAAGGTAAATCTGAATGTCATCAGCATAAAAGTGAAAAATGCTGTTTTCCAAAAACTTTAACCTAAAATATTAGGAAAAAAGAACAGGACCCAAAAAAGAGCTTTGGGGTACGCCACAGCAAACAAGCTGAGTAAGAGGAGAGTTTCTCCGTGGGCACACTTCACATGTCCAAACTGTTCCGTTAAGTCCAAAGACATGTTTGAGTCCAGACAACAGAATGTTGTGATCGACGGCAGCAGGTAAGTCTGACAGAACAGCAGAGCAGCCTACACCAGTTAGAGCCTCATGTAAATGCACTGTGGTCATGCACAGAAAACACAACTGCAGAAGCAGGAAGGAAATAAAATAGGTCACCGTTTATTCAGAGCTCCATTCTGCACGTCGCTCCAAACATTTTCCTCCCACTAAAGCTGCAGCCGTCCCCGAGTACAGGGCCACTAAAGCATCTCAGATCAAGTGGAGGAAGACAAAAGGCAGAGAAAAAAGGAGATTGTTTCACTTCCACATATCAGGGGAGTTGCTTTGTTTACCAGAGTGAGCCTATTATTCCACAGTAAGTTAGTGAGAGAAACAGCACCAGGCTGAACAAAGAACACAGCTTTATTCTCCTCAAGCATCGTCCTCCTCGCTCTTTAGAAATGTGTAATTAATGCGTGCAGTTTGTTTATTTAAAGGCTCACTTATCTGTTTTTCTGCTTGTGCATTAGTTTTTGTTTCCTCCGCGTTCTCTAGAGGTTTGAATAATTGAAGTGATTTGTATTCTCTTAAAAGCCATAAAAAAAGGACCCAGGGGAACGGTTCAGACTGAAAACACACCGAGCCTTAAGTTTGTCTCCATCTGCCTCCTTAAACTCCCCCTTTACTGTTTAAATATCTCTCATATGTTTTCATTATGAAAGGAAGCAGGGGGGAGAGAGTAAAAGGCCGAGTTTTTCTAGAGCTCAGATGATAAAAAAAAGAAATAATAAACATTTGTTTTAAAAATAAATATGTACTTCCTCTTAAACCCTAAATATAGATGCTGGTTTTTGATGTAATAATGTCCAAATCGTCGGCTGCCTGCAGCCTCTCGCTTTACAGAAGGTAAAGTGTTGGCAGAGACGTTATTTAAATATGGCTCGCAGCCTTCTGAAAGGTTAAACAGCACTTTAAACGTAGGCTGTCCAAATGTTAAAAGCTCCAAAATACTGCTTACTGCAGTGTGCAAGATGAAAAGCACAAAAGCAGACAAGCATGCCAACCCTGAGACAAAAGCGTTAATCGAGTGAAGTCACCAGAAGGTTTGGCTTCAGCCTCAAGCTTTGTTCCACTTAACCCCATCTACCCAATAAAAACAACCAAGTCCTTGTTTTAGTGGCCAGACGTTTAGGTTGGACCTCTACATGCTATGAAACGATGCTCCAGTGACTGAAATGCATTTACAGAAGGAATAGTAGTTCTCTAAGTACATCCGCCTCTAAAGGTTCTGTAGAGAACAGGAGATCCTCACCAGATGTTGGGATCAACCCCTCCAGTCCAAAAAGGGTTTTAAATGGTGCAACTGGACTTTGTTGGTTCCTTGAAGACGTTTCTCTTCTCATCCGAGGAGCTTTGTTAGTTCTAACTGGAATACGGAGAGTCCAGCTGATGACCTGTAGCTGTCTGTTGGCGTTTAACGAGCTGAAGCTACCTGTGGATCACCCTCCTCTCCTCCCTAACCCTGAGAAGTCGTTAGGATCTGTTGTGTCGGACTGGTCTCCTTGTGAGTTGTTTTGATCAGTTGCAGGAAGGTGTGAAATAGACTGAAACTGACTGGGGATCAGGTTCATACCTCCTCTGTTTAAAGCTGGGCAAACACTGTGATATTTTCAGAAGCTGCTTTTAGCTCAAACTGTACGACTACATCACAGGGTTCAATCATTCACAGCTCAAGAATCATGTCCTCACACCAGATGACCCAGTGCTCAGAGGAGACCTGATTGTTCACACTCTACGTACCCACGCAACACGTCAAGCTATTGAATATGGAGCTAAGAAGAAGAATCCTCAACCAAAATAAACACGCGTCCTTGGCAATCCTTGCCATTCTGAGTGGAAAAATGTGGAAAAAGAAAAGGAGACAATGCATGTGGACAAGGACATTCTGTGTTGCACATGCAGTGAGAGAGATTTGGTCAGTTTGGGTCATGGTGCTGCTGCCTGCTACCTGAACAGTGTGACATCCTCACAGCGAGGTACCAGTCTATCAAACACGTTAGATTTTTGTGCTAGCGTATGACTGCCGATGGGGAGCTTGTCATGAGGTGTTAATCGTCTCTCTTTACCTCTTGTATTTATTTAACCAGTGGTGGCTGGTGACATTTCTTTTTGGTGGGGCACATTTTTTCAAGTCAGTTTTCAGATGTACAAAAACCCACATCTCAGCACTAGAGCAGAGAGTGAAGCCAAATATTTTCATCTGACTGAAAATGTTGCTGGTAAAAATCCCTACCACCAGTTTAGTTTATATATATATATTAGGGCTGAAACGATTCCTCGAGTACCTCGAATAATTCGAGTACAAAAAAGCCTCGAGGCTTCATTTAATTCATGTTTAATTAATTCATGGCTTTGCAATCGCCCGGGGTCATGTTTCACCCGGACCGAAATAAGTGACGCACATACACACTGCACTGAATGCACACGCGAGTAGCGAATGTTTTCTCTTAAGCCATGGCGGACAACTAGACCGTACTATTACTACTAGTACTAGACCGGTACAGACTGAAAAACATCGGTAGGTACCAGTAGCGAAAAAAACACAGTGCCGACTTTGGTACTTTTACAATAAAATGTCCCTGTAAATGAGATGCTTCATTTAGCCGCCTGCGCAGCTACACGGGTGGAGACACAGGTGAGACGGAGGAGCAGAGAGCCCCTCCCCTCCCTGTCAGAACAGCGTAGCCGCCACGCCGTAGCAAGTTTTGGGTTAAAAATTCCAAAAAACTCTATGGTTTGGCCGCATTTTGGAAAGGTAAACAGGAAAAGAGCAAAATGAAACATATGCTATGAGATTTGTGCCACAAAAAACAGGCATTCCAGCAATTAGTCGAGGCCACGCATCGCGTATGGAATTAACTTGCTGCTGCAGCGCTGTCACTTCAGTCCGACTGAAAAAAAGGTGTGTGAGGGGAAGACAGTGACAAAACAGAAAGTTCCGAGGTAAGCAATAAATACCAGTAATAATAGTAAATGCACTTATATGCCACAAAACCATGGTTTATATCTATTTTTTATTTAAAAAATGTTTAATACTTTGTTATTTTCTCTCAGATTTATACATTGTACATGTAATTTATACATACATATATATTTATATGTATGTATATTCATGTATATTTATATATACATACATGTAATTTATTAGAGTACTCAATTAATTGATAAAAGATTCGATAGAGTACTCGATTACAAAAATATTTGATAGCTGCAGCCCTAATATATATATGTGTGTGTGTGTGTGTGTGTGTGTGTGTGTGTGTGTGTGTGTAACTGATAACATCTTGCTCATAGACTTTTTTAATGACTACGTCACCGATGTGAGGACATCGGTCCTGATGTTCTGATATCTGATGAAGCTCCATCTTTTCACTCAAAACACTCGTTTTATTATCTCCTTTCATTCCTCCTGTCATTTTTCATTCCATCTTATCAGTTAACTGCTTTCTTCTTTAAATTTCAGTTGCTCCTCTTCCACTTTACATTACAGTCCCTCCTCTTCTGGCTCCTCCATGCCTGCAGCTGTTCATTCAACCAACAAACCCGCCCTGTCAGCAGAAACAACAATGGTGGCTCATTCTGTAATGGCTCCTGTGCATTGCTGTTCAGCCTCTCATTAAGCATGGACAGATTAGGCAGCAGATTCTTTTCTAGGGACATGAATCAAGGCCCTGCATCCACTGTCCACTGAGTTAGCAATGTGACATCTGAACCTGTAACCTTGTTGTCTTCTGAGCTCACAGCTTGTTCAGGAAAATCACAGAAAGGATGTTAATGGGTTCATAGAATCTCTAGACCCCCTCCTCTGCTCCCACCATGATGTCATGAGTAGGTGATTATAAATAGAGGTTGCAGCAGATTTGTAAGCAGCCTGGGACGCCTCTGGGCCTCAGTTCCTGTTGCTGTCTTTGTGTACCCTCACTGTGCTGACATTTATTCTACAAAGAAACAACAAAGAGAACGATCCCCCTGCTGCCCTGGCAGGACATCAGCACCGCCTCCAGGTCACACCTCGTCTCCAGTCAACACTCAAATGTCAGTCCGTCCGTCATTATAGGACTCCTCTGCAGACATGACCCTGAGGCAATGAATGGAGAAGGGGAGATGGGTGGAGCCAGAATTCCACTGTGCGTGCCCTGGCACATTGCATCCTGGGAACTTGGGGCTACTTTACTAGCAGAGTTAGTAAACTAGAAGCTACTAAAGGAGTTGTAAGGGGATACGATTCTGAATGAAGAGTGACCAGTAAACAAACAGTCTCATGCCTAATGTTAATGTACAGTATAGACGAAGGACATCACTGGAGCTGATGGAGTAGAAAGGTTTATTACAAAGACTACTGTAAAGAAACCCCAGCTTGGTCTCTCAGCACCACAGCAGAACGCTCTCTTTGTTAAATGTTCGTAGTAGGGATGTCAAATTATCATGTTAATATTGATTTATTACTGTAATTACAGCCAGGTTCCATTTGTGAACTACAGTGGTCCCTCACTGCAATTTTGCATGTTTTTTTTTAATGGCACATTGTGTTCTGCGTCCTGACCATTGTTAGTTGATTTCCTCCGTATAGCACGTTTACCCGAGTGTCGCTGAGTGCAGTGCGTCCTCCTGACTCCTCTCTGGAGAACGTGCTGGACTAGAACCGCGATGCCTCTCCGCTGGACCGCAGACCGAGTCGCTCCCTTCCTTCCTGAGAGAAAAGCGGGAGGTAAGAAAGCAGCCTCTCAGCAGATGATCGGTTTAGCACCGCAGCAGCTGCAGGCTTTTTACTGCGACTAAACACACAGTGTCCGTCAGACACGATCAGTACATCAATTAAATCATTTATTCTGCCGTTCTGATGGTCCGGTAGTTTAAACAAGAGAGAACGGTGTGAAAATGTTACTGTCTGTTTCAGAAAACTGTATAAGGTGTGTAGTGAGGGGTTTACAGCCTTAAAACAGCTGGAATGATTGTAAAAATATAAAACTGCTACATCACGGACTTCACCTAATGTAGGTTATTTTTAGAACGTAACTCCACTGATAAACGAGGGATCACTGAGATCTGGCCTTGAAAACTACAATTAAAACAAATCTGGAAACTAACAGGGCTCTCTCTCTCTCTGTATATATATATATATATATATAAGGCCCGTTTCCACTGTCGGAACTTCAGGGTAATTTTACCGGATCTTTGCGGCACACAACTGTTTCCATTTCATCGGGCCGTTTCGAGAGGGCCGTCTTCAGGGACCAATGGAGTCCCTGATCAGGGGCAGGTACTCGGATCGGCCCGATAGACTCCCAGAGGGGTAAATGTGGTTAACTCGTGCTGATTGGTTGTGGGATGAAGGAAACTGATGAAAGCAGACCGCACCGAGGTAAATGACCTGTGTGTTGTTGTCAGAGCTTGTAAAATGACGTGTCTTCGAGGTTGGATTAGTTCGTCATTCGTATACTCGTCCTTCTGTTCATCACTCCATCACTATGGATAAAAACAGAGAAATACGCCGCAACCATCGCTTCTTTGTCCATCGTTGATCTATGTATTATTCTCCACTTCCTTGTCTGTTGGCGCCTTTACGTTTGTCAGTGACGTCGATGCTGACGTCTTACAAAAGTTCCTGAAAGGTGGGGGCTGTAATGGAGACACGAGCGCTGAGCGGAGTTAGCTAGCTGATTGTCCCGGTCAATTTCGCCCTCTAGGATTTACCCTGAAGTTCCGATAGTGGAAACGTGGTTATAGTTTACAAAATCAGGTAACTAAAGGATTAAGAAGGGCTAACGTTGAATATTATCCATCAGAAACACAAGAGGCTAATGTAATCGCTCTCAAAGGCTTTCAGCACACGTCAGTTTGTCTATGATCCACATGACCCAGTGTTTGAGTCTCAGCAGGTGCCAGTTTGAGATCTTGAACTTTTTTTTAAAAATCTACAGAATTGTGAATGTGATGAACCAAAGAAGTCTAGTTGCCTTAATTTTTGGATACCATGACCTGGATGACTGAGACCCTTCACCAGCAGCAGCTAAATGACCGGGCTTCACGCTGCTGGACGATCTGCTGAAGCCTGTGGAGTCAGATACACTCATCCTTTAATCAGCCTAATCCCCTCTGACTGGCTGACTGAGGAGTGTTTCTTTATTCTCGTGTCCTTAGCTCAGTTGTTGTCTCTGTCAGCTTTTATTGTGTTGTTTGTGTAGAAGAGTTCTAGGTTAGAGATCAACTATATCAGTGTTTCTCAACCTTTTTCAGCCGAACGCCCCCCCAAAGTCATATTGAAATCCCTTACTGCCCCCCTCAGTCCCATACGGAAAAACAGACGTTTTTTTTCTGATGCAAAGATCACCATTTAATTTTGAGTAAGTCAAGTACAACTACAGTGCAAGTTCTGCAAACGTTCAAGTAGATTTAACTAATTTTACCTCAATGGTAAAATCTTTTCTTTAGGAACAAAAAAAATAAATAAAAATCAGCCCTGACTTCATAACATCTTGAAAAAATCAAGTACAACTACAGTGCAAGTTCTGCAAACATTCAAGTAGATTTTACTAATTTTACCTCAATGGTAAAATCTTTTTCTTTAGAAACAAAACAAAACAAAAAAAATACAAATCAGCCCTGAATTTGCAACATCTTGAATAAAAAAAGTCTACCATCAAAATAACTTGCTAGAGCAGTGGGCTTGTGGGAACATTAGTGAGACCCTTGTCCTTGGTGAGTTGCTGCCAGTTTTTTTATCGATGGACAGAGAGGTGTTAACTTGAGCCTGACTGCACCTGAGGCTATCAGATTCAGCCGGTTTCTGTATTTTGATTGGATGTAAAGCACTTGGCTGAAACCCTGCTCAACAAGATATGAAGTGGGGAAAGCTAGAAGCAGAAGCTGGGCTTTTTCCCACAATGTAGGAAAACGGCGGCCGTGCAGAGCCCACATCACATGCCAGCCAGACGTGCGAAATGTGGCTTTTGCTTCCTCGTCGTTTTGTAAGTCAATAAGATGCTCCTGGACAATGGCTTCCTTTTCAGAGACATCCACCAGAAAAGGCTCCAGAATCCAGTCAGGGACATCCAGGTTCTGAAGGTCTTTGAAGCGGATCTCCATGTCCGCTTTGATCATCCGTAAGTGTTCAGTGGAACACAGCAGATCCTCATCAGTCAGCTTGTTTGACACCTCAAAGCAGTTACAAAGAATGGCAGAGGTATAATTTAAGGCCGTTTATATTCTTACTGGGAAAAAAATTGGTATAATAGGATTATAGTAGAAAAGTAAAAGAATAAAATAAAATGATACCTTTGCCAGATGAGGGAAGTGGGTAAACTGCCGGCGACCAACAGTCTCTTTGTACAGGTTCAGCTTGGCAAGGAAACTGCATATGGTGGTTTTGGAGTGGACCAGGGTCACCCCATTTACTTGGAGCTTGAGGGTCTTTCATTCATTTTTTCAAAAATGTCAGCAAGATAAAAAATGTCACAGTGGCTGGATGCCAGGTTATTTCTGAGATCTGGGTCTTTAGTCCCAAGAAACTCAAGAACTGTGTCAAAGAGTTCACAAAGACGTGACAGGCAGTTGCCTTCGGACAGCCAGCGAACTTCAGTGTGAAGCAGCAAGCGCTCAAAAGTCTCATCATTTTCACTGCACAGCTGTCTAAAGAGCCGGTCATTTAGTGAGGGGGCTTTGATTTTATTGATAGACTTAACTGCAAAATCCAGGGCCTTGTGAAGGTGGGGGCTGATGTTTTTAGCCACCAAGTTGTGACGGTGAAGGACACAGTGAACAGCAATAATGTGTGGCGCACGCTCTTTCAGTAAAGCCTCGATATCTTCCCACCATGGAGGGAGCACCATCTGTGGCACAAGCAACAAGGTTGCTGAAAGGGATAGACTTCTCCTGAAAATATTCATCCAGTGCACTGAAAATCGTCTGCCCTCATGTATCGGTTGTGAGATACTTTCCAAACAAAAAATCCTCAGCAACTCCACAATCAGATAGATAGCGTACATACGCCATCAATAAAGCGTTGTTGTCCTCTGTTGTGGTTTCATCCAACTGAATGCTGAATGGACGAACACGTAGTATGGCACAGAGCTGCTCCTCAGTATCATGTGACATCTCTTTTATTCTTCGGGCCACGGTATCATTACTAAGCGGGATGGTTTTTACTACCGCGGACGAGTCCCGTTCCATGACCGTAGAAATGGCTTCTTTCACCGCTGGGATCACTAGCGCCTCCCCGACTGTAAATGGGAGCCCACTTTTAGCGATCAACAATGAGATGTTGTACGAAGCTACTAATCCTCTGTCCAGTAAGTTAGAGCTCTGAGCAAACAGACTGCTAATGCTAGCTCTCTTAGAGTGTTTCTCTTTCATTACCTGAAAATAGTTCAGTTCCTTTGACGCTTTGTCTGCGTGAATTTTGGACAAATGTTCTTTTAGCCGTGAGGGCTTCATTGCCTCATTTGAAAAAAAACTTGTTCACACAGCAGGCACATCGGGAGCTGTGCATTTGTAGGTGAAGGAATAAATCCGTACTGGAGGTAGTCCACGTTGTACTGGCGACACTTTTTCTTTGTTTGTGACATTGTCCTGTTTGAAAATTTCTTCTTCTACTACTACTACTTCGACTACTTACTACTACTTTGTGGCTCCATGGCAGTTGGCAAACAATTGTAGGTGAATTACTGCTCCCTAACGATCTGGGGCGTGGTTGAAATCCTCTTTCATCAGCGCCCCCCCTTTAGCACACAAACGCCCCCTTCAGTGCCCAAAAACTTTCACCGCCCCCCTACGTGGTCTGAACGCCCCCTGGGGGGCGCTACAGCCCCCCTTGAGAAACACTGATCTATATAAAATCTATAGATATAAAATAATAGATTCACCTCACTTCAGAAATAAAACAACATGAGTCTAGCCTTTATTTATTTATGAGGACATGATCTGATGACATCATATGTTTCTGTTGCTGCTGTGACCGCTGACCCAACAGCAGTGTTGTTTCGACACCGCTTTGGTTTTAGTCCTAGTGTTAAATGGTGATTAGTTTTAGTTCCATTTTAGTCATGGCTGTGTGATAGTTTTAGTCCAGTTTAATTAACAAAAGGTTTTAGTCGAGTTTTAGTAGAAAAAGTATTAATCCTTTAACAAAGTAATTTAGGTCGATAAGCTGGAAATCAGAATCACTCACATCAATCTATCAGTGTATTTAGTGAAGTAGTTCTCTAAACGGGAAAAGTAACAAAAAACATCCAAAACTAACAAAATGATAATAACCAAAGTATTCAGTCAACACTAGAAGAATTGATGGAGGAAGAATAGGTTGAACGTTCGTCCATAATTATAACAAAGACATGTCTCAGTTTAATGAATAAAATCACTAAAAGCTCATTAGCCTAGCTTAGCTCATCGGCAGTTTGAATGGTCTGAATGTAGCGCCACAGTTTTAGTTAGATATTTATTGATACCACAGTGGGTAAATGTAAACCACAGCTCGTTACACATACAAGAAATGGAATACAAGTAAGAAAACAAGAACAAGAGAACAGGAACTATTTACAACATTAAACATACTCTATACATTGCTCCTGACATCATGACGTGTTCTAGAGTCTGACTGCTATTGGGATAAATGATCTGCGGTAGCGTTCCTTCAGTCTCTGACTAAAGGAGCTGCCCAGTGCACTCACAGACTCATGCAGGGGGTGATGTGGGTCGGTCGTGATCGACATCAGCTTGGACAACATCCTCCTCTCACCCACCACCACCACCAGATTCCAGATGACCTCCTAGTTTTATGTTGTTTAACATAAAATGCTCCCAGACTTTTAAAGTTTTAGGTCTACCTGCTTCAGATATGTTCCAATTGTGTCATTACTCATCAAAACACCGGCTTTCTCTCTCGTTCTGATCTGTTCTGCTCTGCTCCACTGCAGCCTACGAGTTACACACATTGACTTAAAGGTTGCATAAAAAAAGAAGTTCCACGACTAGTGATCAATGATGAAATTTGTTGTAAAATGCCTGAAAATGAGATACTTTGTCACTGATCTGCAGCAGCATCTTTCCTGATTTGACCAGTCATGAGTATTGCTCTGTACAGATGACCACTTCCTGTTTTAGAGACAACACAACATTTGATTCCGTCTGTCTGATCTTTGCTTTGAACAAATGGAAAAATAAAGAACAAACAAAACAAATACAAAAAAGAAAACATTTGAACACAAGTTTTTTCTTTTCGTCTTCTTTCTGTTCAGCCATTATATTTGTTTCATTTTTTGTCAACACGACCATTTGATTATTTCCAGCTGACCTTTGTTTTGATGTAGAGTCATTTATTTTCCTTTAAACCTTCAGAATGGAGCAGTGAATTTTTTCTAAACAGAGTTCAATTTACTTCCTAATTTGCTGTTGGGAATCAGCCCTAGTGGGACCTGCTGAGTTTAGAAGTGCCACATGATGCCGTTTTTGAGATGCTATCACCAGGAGATGCAGCAGACAGACCCACAGAGAAGCTGCAGTTCATAAGCAGCTGTATCTGACTATCCAGTCAGCAGACAGCCAGAGCAGTAAGGATAGTAGATGCAGAAATAAAGCTAGCATTTTCATGCCATAATAAGATTTGTTTCTGCAGATTTATGGACCTTAAATCCTTCTCACAGGTTTCCTTTAGAGTCGTTTGATCACCTAACACAAGATTATGTTATGGTTTGGGATTAGCCCCGAAAAGAGCGGCCTGGTATCCAAGGTGTGTCTCCCTGCATCCTAAGAGGCTTATGGTAGAAATATGTGCTTCTTAATAGACTTATATTTTTATCCTTTTTTTTAAAGGGAGGATCAGACCATCTTCCCCCCTTACTCGCTAAAAGGTTTGTCACATAGATCCAGGTTTTTGTCAGACACTACAAATCTTTTTGTACTGTGTAAAACTTCTGAACATGGCGGCTGAGCTTTGGCTTTACGTCTGACACCACAGGAGAGAGGCTTTACAGCAGCCTGTCGGCTTCAGGCAGGACAAACCAACAACAAACACTGAGATCACAGCTGGAGAGGGCTTTGAGCGCAGAATTAGAATGAAAACTCGAGATCTGTTGTAATTTAACGCACCAGCACATCTATCTTCACATTAATTATTTACCATAAATGTCTTACTTTAGCTTGGATAAAGATGTTAAATCACACTTGTTCCTATAGTTTGAAGATCCCTCTGTTGAAAACAAGTTGAAACCGTGACAATACGAGGCGCCCTGGCTGCATACATGAGGGGCTTGATGCACCACCACACACATGGATTGACTCCTTAACAGACTCCGTGACCTGGTGGGGATCTCTGGACCTGGTCTAGACTGGTTCAGATCGTAGTCTCAGTGTCCATATAAACCACATCATGTCAGATACTACAGATCTGTTCTGTGGGGTACCCCAAGGCTCTGTTCTAGGTCCACTCCTGTTTTTACTATATCTCCATCCTCTTGGACAGATCATTAGTAGATGTCCCAATGTCTCCTACCACCTTTATGCAGATGACATTCAGCTGTACTGCTCCTTCAAGGACTCAGAGTTCTACAAACTGTCTGAACTACTGGAGTGTCTGTCAGCTACTAACTGGTTAGAAAATCACTTCCTTCAGTTAAACCCTGAAAAGACTGAATGTCTGATTGTTGCCCCTGATAGGACGGTCCCTCTGATCAGTCAACAGATTGGTCATTTAAACTCTGACATCACTTGAGGAATCTGGGTGTTATTTTTGACCCATCAAGGTCTTTTGAAGGCGCTCTATAAATACAGGCCATTTTTTACGTTGTGTCAACAGTCTGGACACCTTTAAAGATGTGGTACGTAACTTGAAATTGTTAAAATTGTTTAAAAAATGCTTACATTTGACTTTCTGACCCTGTTCTATAAGAAAAAGTAATTAATCTGTCGTTATTTATTTTTCTCCTAAGTCCCTCCCCTGGACTCTACAGCTAAATGAATCATTTATACGAGCCTACTCAGTTGACCAATAGAGTTGCGTTTCCACAAGATGGAGCTGTCAATCAATGAGAACACGCCCCAGTCACCAGCGTGAACATGCCTCAGTCGATTTAGCAGACCGGAGATGTAGAAGAATCAATGGAGCGAAGTTACCAATTCCTTGACTGCCGTCTCCATCTCAAACCAAATTTAAAAGTTTTTCTTCACAGCTTGCTGTAAGACGTTTAGGACAGTCTAGTCAAATTTACATCGGAGATGCTTTTAAAAGACTGAGAGAGCTTTGTGATCTACGAGGCCTCAAAACGGATGAAGAGTTGGAGAAGTTCTTTTGGACAGGTAAATACTAAGTAATTGATTGTATTTATAGAATTTTTACCAGAAAATGTTATTTAAAGAATATAGATAATATAGCAGATTGTTGATTTTACCATTGGCTAACATAGCTGTAGCTTGAATATAACTCGACCAGAACCAAATTAATGTTGGTCAGTAAGCTAAAGCTAACTGTGGAAGAGGAGAGTGGAACGAAAGGGAAATGATTAGTGTGGCGTTTAACTAGACGCCGTATCGGTCTTTTGTGTATAGTAGCTGTAGCGTAGCAGCATTATGCTAGCATCTCAATTGCTGGATTCCTTCCGGTTTTTTATGTTTACACGTTTGAGAGCTGCAGATTTTATTAACATAAATGATTAGCAGCTGATGCAGAACCTAATGAAGGCTGTGGAGATGATTCAGCAGTTAGAATCTGAACAGAAACATGTCGAAAACACAAGTCCACTCCGGCCCCACACCAGCGATAAAAGATTTAAGGACTTATCGTTAAATCTAAAAAAATGATATATTGCATTTAGTTTGAAATGTCCACTTTTCTTTATTTAAAGTGTTAATTAAACTTTGTTAGTGTAAGATACTCTGCGGTCCGGTACCTTATAATTATGACTAATAATTGTTGCAGGAAACTATGTTCTTGGAGCATTAGGCTACAGTGAGTAATTATGTACCCTTATTGACAGATGCAGACTGAGACTGGAATAAAAGACTTTAGCAGCATTTATTCTCTAAAAGGACTAACAGACAGTTACAGACAGATAGCATGGAGGTAGCATGGTTCAGCATGAGTAACCCAGATGTAAAGTGTTCAAACTTGGTTTTAATGGTGAGTTTAATAGTCTGAGTCTATGATGTTTAAGATTATGGCTTTACTTTAAAGTAATTTAGTTATGGGGGCAATTTGGATGAGTTACTTTAAGTTGGATGAGTTACGTTGCGTTGTTACTTATCTAGTAGGCCTCTAATATCAGATCATGGACCTTACTTTTACCTGGATGGTCTCGGTGGATCCGGCCGGTGCAGACTCGACTCGTCGAGGTGGAAGCAGGACCCAGTCGGGTAGAGCCGTCCGCACGGGGAGAGGATTCGCCGATAGGACGGACCGGGCAGTCCGGAGATCCGTGGGTAGCAAGAGGATCAGTCCATAACCCATGATGGCAGCAGGGCGAGGCTCATGTTGATTTGGAGAGAAAACGGCGTGTTTTCTCCTCCGGAGCCAGAAGCGAGATCGACCGTCAGTGGGGCTTGGACCCTCAAAAGGACGGAGGCCGTCTCCTGGAAGCGTCACTGTGTAGCGGGTTTACCGTGGAGCTGTTTGTCTCAGAATGGCTGTCCGAGAACTGACTTCTTCAGGAAGTGGAGATGAACTAAAAGAGACGTTATCTTGGGGGAGCCAATCAAGATGAGTCTTCTAAAGCGTGGCCAATGGGATCAGGGGTTTTTACCAAGTCACGGAACCCAGACTCCTAAAGTCACAGTACCATAATAACTGATTCGTGTAATAGTTTTACTTCAAGTAATACACATTAATTTAACCTTAGCAAAAGTAGAAATATGTAAACCGTATGATTTGAGGTTTATATAAAAATAATACAGAAGCTGGATCGACATATTTATAACACTGTAGGTGAATGTGCAAATAATCACAGTAAGAACATTCATGTAACAGTAGATTAACCAGTGTCATAAGAAAGAGACACCAGAGAGTCTTTAAGGTTATTATTACTAAAAGAGTCCCATGGAATCTTCTGGAAAAACGGACCGGCATACCTGGAGGAATGTTGAGTCAGGTTATCAGAGGTTAGGACATGATGAAGAGTCATTATAACAGTGGCGGCTGGTGAAATTTTTTTGGGTGGGACACATTTTTGCTAGTCAGTTTTCAGATGCGCAAAAAAGTCACATCTCACCACTAGGGCAGGGAATGATGCAAAAATATTTTCATCTGACTGAATATTTTGCTGGTAAAAATCCCTAGTACCACCAGTTCTCTAGAAATGTGGAGCTGTTAGGTCTAATTCTACACATCAAACAGTAAAGAAATCATAAAGTCTTCATAAGGAGACCTTAGAATAATATCAATATAATCAGATACAAATAGAAATAAAAACAACCACAATGTGGTCACAACAGAAGTTGTAAGAGTTTCAAGGAAAAAACAACCTGGCAAAGTCAAAAACATTACTTAATATTCACAATTATCTTTCTACTGACACCACAAACACATAAATCCACCTCTAACTAATACAGTCAGATAATTAATGTTATAATTCAGACAACAACCACTAACCAAGCAAGTCATGACAATCAGCTCAACTAATGAAGTGAATTAACAACAAATAAAGTCAAATCCACTGATATGTCCCATCAAACCCAGTCAGACCAAACTTCCTTAAAACGCCATAATAATTTAATGAAAAGTAGAGAAAACGCATGAAAAACGGGCTAAACTACATAAACCAACGTATTCAATCAGCAGTATCTGTATTTCTCTAACATTCGGCAGACACCTCAACAAACACATGTCGCTATTTAAGGTATAAATTCACTCATCAGGACTTAGCACTGCTAGCCGCGGCTAGCTCAGCCTATGGGGTTTTTGAATGGGAAAATCCATGACAGACACATAGTTATTAAGAAAAGAAACAAACAAACGAAGTCACTCACCACTGAGTTGATTAAATCAGGACAAATGGAATCATTCAGCTTGTTTGCACAAGTGAGCAAGAAGAATTCTTTGAATAAATATCCATTTTCTACCCTCCATTAAAAAGAGAGCAAGAACTTCCGGTTTCGGTCTGAGCAACACTCCAGACTCCTGCTGTTGCGCGCATGTCACACAGGGAAGACCTGAAGACCTGCGTCCCGAGCGATCTCCTATTTTTTGCACTCAGTGCGCATGCGTCAGGAGCAAAAAACAATGCGCTATGTTGGGACGGCGTCCCGTCCAGACATGCGCAGTAGAACCCAAAGAAACACAACCTATTGGCCCAGTAAAAAATAGTAAGAACACCTTTCTAAACTACACCTAAATGCAGATTATACACAGCACTTATTGTATATATAATGGATGGCTCGTTTAGTTTTATTTTTATGTTAGTTTTTTATATTTTGTGATCCCTATTTCTCTTCTTCTTCCTCTTGGGACTGGTGGGGCGGCGCCCGAGCGCCACTTATGGACGGGCCGCCACTGCATTATAATCCAAGTTATTGGCAACAAGAGGATTGTTGTGTGTGTGATGGTCAAGGGGTCAAAATGTCCGAGGAATAGCGTATTTGATCACGCTACGTTAGTAATTTTCTATTCAAGAAAATGTAAGTTGAACTTTTACATCAAGTACTAATAACTGAAATAAAGTCATGAGCTCTCAACTTAAAAAATCAAGTTAAGTGTATTTGGGAAATTTGAGTTAACCTTTCTGACTCTTCTAATGACGTCACATCCGGTGATCATTTGACGAACGGAGCTGTTGGGATAAGGGAGATTCAAGAGAAACGAGACTAGATGAATTTTTTCGTTCATTCTGCACTAAACATGCAATAGAGGGAAGTTCTACGCTCAGCTTTTTGTATCTATCATCATTGTTTGCTCGTGATGAAGTTGCTACTTAAAACTTTACCCTCAGCACTTTAGCTTGCTTGCTGTGAAGCTCCACTGTGTTCTAGGGCCAGATTTCTGAAGGATATGCAGCTTTTCTTTGGACATTTGCTACAAATAACGAAGTGTTACTGTGTTCTATGTCCGAGTGTTGAGGCAGTTTTATTTTACAATAATCTCCCATGAGTATTTAATTCATATTGGAAACATCATGTGAGATTACATGAAGGCAGCCTTTTATTGATTATGGAGGGGTCCCGCTGAGCTCAGGTTTACATTGTGAATGTGTTTGTCTTGTTTTCATTATAAGGCCCGTTTCCACTGTAGGAACTTCGGGGTAATTTTACCGGAACTTTGAGGCGCGCGACAGTTTCCATTATGCGGCGAATTTCGAGAGGGCCGTCTTCAGGGCCATTTCAGGGACCAACGGAGTCCCTGATCAGGGGCAGGTTCTCGGTTCGGCCCGAGAGATTCACGGAGTGGGAAATGTGGTTAACTCGTGCTGATTGGTTGTGGGATGAAGGAAAATCATGAAAGCAGACCGCACTGAGATAAATGACCTGTGTGTTGATGTCGGAGCTTGCAAAATGACCGTGTCTTCGAGGTTGGATTAGTTCGTCATGAAGTATACTCGTCCTTCTGTTCATCACTCCATCACTATGGATAAAAACAGAGAAATACGCCGCAACCATCTCTTCTTCGTCCATCGTTGATCTATTTATTATTCTCCACTTCCTCGTCTGTTGGCGCCTTTACGCTTGTCAGTGACGTCGATGCTGACGTCTTACAAAAGTTCCAGAAAGGTGGAGCTGTAATGGAGACACAACAGCTGAGAGGACCGAGACACAGGAATGTCCCGGTCTCTTTCCCCCTCACAGAAATTACCCCGAAGTTCTGATAGTGGAAACGAGGCTAATATCTGTAATGACGTGCTGATCAAGTCAGTGAACACATGCATTTCCATGATGACGGTCTATGAGAGTGAAAATAAAGAGCTTAAACTAAGGTTGACTCGCTCTCTGGAATTCCAACTGACAACTAGAACCCAGCCTACATAGATGTGGTCCAGTCGGGCAGCATAACAGAATTGGCGCTCAGATACTTGATTAGGCTTCCATGAATGAAGCTGTGTGCTTCGCCCCAATGGAATTAGCATGGCGCTTGACTGAGAACACATGAGTTTAGCCCAGTGTTGAAAAACACAGCCTGAGATTTGAATGCATGTATTCAGCCTGGAGAATAATAATGTTGACATCATTAAATCTGCTCACTTTGTCTTCACAGAAAAGCAACATGCCTTTCACAGCCAGTGCTCCAAAAAGCTGTGTTGTTGAATGGGTCATAGAGCTCACACTAACCTAATTAGTTTATGATAAAGCTGAGTAAGTAGGCACTCCAATTAATGTAAGATTAGCAACATTGTGTTATTCTTTTCTCTCTCCAGTGGATAGGGAATTCCTGTGAAATGCAAATAACAGACGCAAACATGGCAGAGCAGTGAAGCATAATTTATGTTCATCATCTACCTCTCAGCAGTGTTGGTTTAGGAGGGCTGGCCCTCTGCAGATGTCTGATTTAGCTTTTTATTATCTTTTCTGGCAATGAACAATCTGTTTCAACTTTATTTTACCAGGTACATAAAACGTTTGAGAACCAGCTATTATATCATATATATATATATATATATATATATATATATATATATATATATATATATATATATATATAAAATAAAAACTTCAATGATGTCTTTGAGAACCAGCTGCTGGATTTTGTTTAGAGCGCTCCGGTGTTGCCATGGAGACAACTGATGAATAAATGCTGCCATAAATGTAACACTGTGACATAAAGAACAGAGTTGAACCTTAAAGCTGACAAGTCAACTGTGTCACTTATTTTAGTCACTTCTGTTTTATTGAAACATGCATTAAATTTAACCTAAAAAACTAAAAAATATGAACCTTTTTATTACCCTCAAATGTATATAATGACTAATTAATGTATATGAGATTATATCTCAATGTGAATATTTAGGATTTAAAATAACAAAGTCATGTAAAATCAGGCGTGTTTTTTTTCTGTGACTTTGAGTTGAGATGAAATTCTGATGATCAGCAGTAATAAACTCCAGTCCTCCCTGTGAACACTCATTTCATAAGACAAGTAAAATAATGAAGTAAATAAAAGCAGGCTAAATGATTAATGCTGTTTTCATGCCATCAGCTGCCACCGGATTAGCTGTCTTCACTAACTGGCTCAAGGGCACTCAAGACCTCCCAGAATGCACAGCTCACTGCAATAACTGCAAATATGATGTCATGAAGACTTAAGCTCATCTCCAAACAGAGCTGCAGCCAGAGGTCAAGGTTTTAATTCACCAGAATGTTTAAAGGGACAAGAGGGAAGATTTTAAATAAAAATAATCATGCATGCTCAGTTTTAAGTGATGACGCATTTTAAATCAAAAAGAATGAGTCCACCCATGTATCATTCCATCATCTAGAACAGGCTGTGAGCTGTAAAATGTTGTGGAATTTGGGAACGAATTTCCCGCGCTGTCCTACGGATGTGACGTCAACTGACGCTGCTGCGCGTTCTGGAAGCTAAAAAGTACCGTATTTGCCCGCATATAAGACGAGGTTTTTTTCATTGAAAATAATTTGAAAAAGGGGGGGTCGTCTTATTATCGCGCCCTAGTTTTTCCGGCGGAGGGCGCAGGCTTTTTGGTCAAAGCGGCAGGAAGCAGCTCAGACCGCGAGCGGTTCCAGAGGTCCAGGCCTGGCCTAGTTCAAAGTTACAGGTTTACTAGTACTGAGGATTAAAATGTCCAGACCCGGGGGCGCTAGTGAGATGGCCACGGGTTAGACGTGTTTTTTGGAGCTCCTCAAACCATCTCCACTTTTACTTTTAAAACGTAGCTTGTGCCAACACTACAGCTTCTATTTATGACTTAAACACAGTGACTGTCATCTGTTTGTGCTAAAATACCAACTGAATCACTAGAATGGCTGGTAAGAAGGAAGGAAGACGACTCAATGCAAGCGGGGCTACGGCTAAAACTAGCCGGGTTGCTAGCATGGACCCTCGGGAGTCGGTCAGTGAGGAGGAAGAGGATATACCGCTAGTATGGCAGAAAATTTCTAAGTCAATCACCAACATCTTTAATGACAGATTTGACAAATTCGAGGATAAATTTCAGAGTCTCGTGACCGACCAACAAGCTCTAACTCTGAAGGTGAGCGACATGGAAAACCAGGCCGCAGACCACGATCAGCGTATCCAGCTTCTGGAGACATCGCTGGCTGCCGTCCAGCAGGACAACAAGATGCTTCGCTCCAAGCTCTCGGATTTGGAGGGCAGATCGAGACGTAACAACATCAAAATAGTGGGCGTCCCAGAGGATGAGGAGAAGGGGAGGCCTACCGATTTTGTCTCCCACCTTATCCCCAAGCTGCTGGGAGCGGAGAACTTTGACAAGCCGGTGGTAATCGACAGAGCTCACCGCACCCTGCAGCCTAAACCAGCGGAGGGAAGCAAGCCGCGTACCATCATTGCACGGGTGCACCTGGCTCAGGAGAAGGAAAAGATCCTGCGGCTTGGGAGACAACGTTCCCTGGATTATGGTGGCAAACGGATCCATATCTTTCCTGATTACACCATGGAAGTAATGGAGCAAAGGCGGAGTTTTAAAGATGTGCTTAAGGAGCTGCGGGAGAAAAATATACAACATTACCTTTGTTTCCCTGCAAAGCTTCAGGTTCATCATCAAGGCCAGGTAAAATCGTTTAACAGCCCTGCTGATGCCAAAAACTTTATGGACAAAAACTTTGTCAAATAACTTGATGTTACGAGGCGAGTGTTCACTGTGATTTATTTTTGATTACTGGCACAATGTTCTGTTTCGGATGTTAATGAGGCGCTACATAGAAGGTAGCTAGTTTAATTTCTCTCGATATTTTTTTGGGTTTTCTTTTTGGCCTGTGTCCCCGATTGGTGATGTTGATGGCCCAGCTTCGTTTGGGGAAGCTATGGGCGGGGGGTTGTCGTCCACACTCAGGTTTCTTATGGGTGTGTGTGCGAATATTATTATTATTTTATTTTTTATTTTTTTTTTGTCACTTATGTTGTTCTTTTTCCGCTGCCAGACAAGTACAGTGTTATGTTTCTTTTGAACCGAGACAACTATACTCTGTTTCTTACTTCTGTATTTTTACTTATTTATTTTTTCTTGATTAATGAGCAATATTATTGATACTTTAAATTTGGTTTCTTGGAATGTCCGGGGGCTTGGACATCCCATTAAGCGTGGTAAAGTTTTTGCACATCTGAAATCATTGAAGGCTGACATTATATTTCGTAAAGAAACACATATTAAAAGCACACAACAAAGGAAATTTAGAGTCGATTGGATTTCTCATTCTTATCATTCTCCATTCACTTCCAGGGCGAGAGGCGTCGCAATCCTCTTTCGTAAATCAGTGCCTTTTAATCTTCAGTCATGTATAACGGATCCTAATGGCCGATTCATCATAGTAAAGGGGCTTATTAATCTTTTTCCTGTGACTTTAGTCAATGTATATGGACCAAACTCCAATGATCCTGTATTTTTTCGAAAAGTGTTTGATTTGATTCCGGATGATGATTCAGGTTATATCTTTGTTGGGGGGGATTTAAATTGTTATCTTGACCCATACCTTGATAGGTTGTCCTCAGCTCCTCCTCCAAATATTGCATCCGTACAGACAGTAAACAACTTAATTAGGTCAAAGAAAATTGTGGACATCTGGAGATTACAACATCCGGTGGATCGTGACTATTCATTTTATTCTCATGTCCACAAATCTTATACACGCATAGACTGTTTCTTGGTTGACTCCAGACTGATCCCTAATATCAGCGATAGCAAATATCATAACATTATTATATCAGATCACAGTCCCGTTACTATAAATCTCAAACTTTCTCTTCCCAAAAATGCATACAATTGGCGTTTTAACCCAATGTTGTTATCCAACCCATCATTCAACAGGATTATTAATGAGCAAATTTTATTTTTTCTGGAGACAAATGACAACGGCGAGGTCAACGACTCCACACTGTGGGAAACCCTGAAAGCTTCTATTAGAGGGCAAATCGTTTCCTACGAGGCAAAACGAAACAAATTCAAACGAGGTCGATTGGAAGAAATAGAGGGGGAACTTAAGGCCGCAGAAGAGGTGTATAAAAACACCCAGCTTCAACTTGATTATAATCACATCCTCAAATTAAAATATGAATATAATTCTATATTAGCAGAACAAATAGGTAAAATGCTGCTTAAATCAAAACAGAAACATTTTGAACTTGGCGAAAAACCTCACAAACTTCTGTCACGACAATTAAAGGGAGAGCAGACTAAAAGGGCTATTTACGAAGTAAAGTCTAGGACAGGACAAATGCTCACGGATTTGCTAGAAATTAATGAACGCTTCAGAGAGTTCTATTCAGACACATACTCTTCTAAAATATCTGCTACTCAATTTGACTTTGACAACTTTTTTGATTCACTACCATTCCCTCAATTGGATTCCTCTGCTGGAAAATACCTGGATTCCGACTTTACTACGCTAGAGATAGAAGATGCATTGAAAGCATTCCCTGTGGGTAGGGCCCCCGGCCCTGATGGCTATGGTCCAGAATTTTATAAAGCTTTTGGTGGAGCGTTAACCCCTTTACTGCTAAGGATGATTAACCATACTTTTACGAGTAGAGCGCTTCCACCTACCTTGCGTGATGCCAATGTTTGTGTTCTTCTGAAGAAGGGTAAAGATGACTCTGACCCTGGCAACTATAGGCCCATTGCTTTATTAAATTATGACCTTAAATTAATAACAAAGGTTTTAGCCACAAGGTTGGGAAAGAACATAGCTAGCATCATACATCCTGATCAAACAGGTTTTATTCCGGGAAGACACTCCTTTTGTAACGTCCGCAAAATTTTGAATATCCTTTATGCGAATCACAAAAATGCCGGTGGTGCAGCCATTTTATCTTTAGATGCTCATAAAGCCTTTGACACAATAGAGTGGCCATATCTTTTTGCAACACTTAAGAAATTTGGGTTCAATGACACTTTTATTGAATGGGTCAGAATTTTATATTCTAATCCAAGGTCTTCCATCCTCACTAACGGAAACAAATCCAAACCCTTTACCTTACAGAGAGGTGTGCACCAGGGGGACCCGCTCTCACCTTTGTTATTTGATATTGCACTGGAGCCAAACGCCATTGGGATTCGCGCCCATCCTGTTATTAAGGGTATCACTATTGATAAAATAGAGACTCGCGTAACCCTGTACGCTGATGATCTATTAGTCTGCATCAGTGATCCCGAGACCTCCGTTCCTGCTCTCCTGAACTATGTGAACTCATTCAGTAATATCTCTGGATATACAATTAATTGGGGAAAAAGTGAGTTCATGCCTCTGGTAGAAAATCTACCGCGGGTGTTTATGAGTACCCTGCCCTTTAGAGTTGCGAACTATCACTTTACATACCTGGGACTGAATCTGACTAGGAACTCCAAAATGCTCTTTAAGGCCAACTATGCGGAGTTGGTAGACAGACTCAAAATCAACATTGAAGCGTGGAGGATATTGCCTTTGACTATGATCGGGAGGGTCAATGCTATCAAAATGGTCATCCTACCCAGATTTCTTTATCTGTTTCAGAACTTGCCCACTTACCTCAGTGCTTCTTTTTTT